>DVZL01004119.1:0-13231 GCA_018236625.1 Lasaia peninsularis | reverse complement strand
TAATGAAAAATAAAATACGAAAGACATGGCTGTATGGACTCAGTTCCTTTGCCTTTCCCATTAGGGATAATCATACTTAAAAAAAAAATTAAAATCAATACGTCAATGTCATTTTTGATAATGACATTCACAAACCACAACAAGTCAAAAACAGTAAACGTGTAATAGTAATATAAAAATCGAAATTAAATTAAAATTCTGTGTAACAAATAACATTTTCGTGTGGCAATTAAATTCTAAAATGCCTCTTATACGTTCCGCCAGCTATAATTTATTCGTCGAGATCCTAATTCGTATTATTTTATTTTCGGCATATTGGTGAGTATATACCCATATGTTTATTAAATTATTACTGCAATATTGCTGAAGATTACGTTACTAATTTTGAAAATATGCAAGTAAATGCTGATTTCGTAGTTTCGTTCGCACTAGTGTATATTTTATATAAATAGTTAAATTATTTTACATTGCAATATACATACATACAGCTGCTAATATTAAATTCTATTGTTACTTTTGTGCGTTAATTATAATTTAATTAGATTCATATAATATTTTTTAAGCTTTAGTCAAGAATTAATTGCTATGATTTTTTATTTCATTAAACACTAACTGTGCCCAAAACTTCGTTCGCGATTTTATACGTTTTATTTTACACATTTCTAAAACAAAATTCTAAAATAAAAGTAGCCTAAACCGTTCCTTATTAAATTAGCTGTCTACCAGTGAAAGTCCTGTCAAAATCCATCCAGCTGTTTAAGAGATTAGTGGGTGCAAACAATCAGACATAATAGATGGTGCTGTCATATTTACACTGTGTCTCTGCATTGACTCGACCTCAAAATATATATAATATGTCATTGGCCATCACCTTAAGAACTCCAATTTTATTTATTTGTTTAGATAAATCATAACAATTAAATCTTTTATACATACATCCTTATACAAAAATGAAGAAATCCATATTTAGACAAAGACAAATTCCTACCACATAGCTAAGTTTTAGTGATGCTTCTTTTTTTAAAGCAATTAAATTAAGAATAAATTATGTGTCTTAGTTACTTAATTGAGTTGCGCTGTGCTACAGTTTTTGGTAGTTTGGAAAATAATATATTTGTTTAAATATATTTTCTGTCTGTCTGTCCGTCTGTTTGTTCTCGATAATTTATGAAACAGCTGGACCGATTATGATAAGACTTTCACTGGCAGACACCAGATGTAATAAAGATTAGCTTAGGCTAATTTTATTTAGTTAAATTCAAAAGTGGATGAAGTCGCAGGCACAGCTATTGTTAAACAATAGGTTTGTTTTTTGAACATTTTTACTAACTACTAACATATTGCCAATAAGACCTCAACATCTCTACGTCATGTTTTGAAAAACCATGTCCCAGACTACACTGTGCCCATTAAATAAGCTTTACCAACATGATAAATATACAAATAATTAATAAATCTTAAAGTAAACTAGTTACATGCTTGTTTTACATGTGTTAGACTAAAATATTAGTTATATTATCAATTTAACAAACACTCAAACACAGAAATAAAGACTATGCTTATTATGCAGCTATGTTTGTTACACAAATGCTTATCCCTGTCGTGAATCACCCTAGCCTCTCATATGCTTACCCTTCAACGAAGAGACTGAGATAATAGCCTACTTGGTAAGTTTATTAAAGTGTGATAACATTCACGTTTCTTTTTAGTTACATGGAATCTCTACCTCCATTTATAAGAATAATACAACCGTCAGAACTAGAGTCAGATTGTAAATTTCCAAGACGTGAATCCTATGTACCTGGTCGTATGTTGTGGGCAATTGTTGTATCTGTACCCTGTGTTTTGTCACTGATAGCCTGGGCTATCTGTAATGACTGCAATGATGCACTTGAGGTAAGACATCTATTAAACAGTATTTTTTAGTGTGCTTATTAAATAATTATTGAAAGACTCAATTGACAAAATATGACTTTCATTTAATGGGATGGAACCCTATGTAATATAATATAATGTCTCACTATTTCCACTGAGTCTCACTAGAACTTTAGAACGACTTAACCTAATTTTATTTTATTTTTTTTAAAAGTTGCATTGTCATTAACCTTAGTGTACTTCTGGGCATGGGGTTCAACTTTTTACCTTTCCTGTGCTTTTTTTGTCCATTGATGACTACTGTTCTTTAGTAATGTCCACAACTCTTTCTTTTGGATACCATCCTTGTTATAGGGGAGCCCAGTAAGCTAAATGCATTGTCACTCTAGCGTTGGGGGGCTTTTTGGGTTTTGTCCCTTAGATAAAGGAGAAAAGTAATGGGGCTTTTTATTTATAGCAGTGTGAAAAGAATTTAAAAGCTAAAAATATTACTGATACTTGATTCCCTACTATTACTCCATTTTCTTTGGGTAACATAATATGCTCTGCCTGCCTTAATTTCTGCTGGTGTATTTGGTTTAGGATAGTACAATATAGGCTTATGTCAATATTTGTGTGTATTTGTACAATCTTATTTGTTTTGTGCATATTAATTTTAAAATAAATTAATTTCAATTGGAAGTATTCTTAGAAAGATATCTTATTTCTTCACAATAGTGAATCGGAGAAAAAATACGATTGAAAGAAAGTGTAGTTGTAGAAATGATAATAATAATGAAATTAAGAGCATGCTCCAATGTTTCAGTCATGTGGAAAGAATGAAAAATTGACAAAGCAGTACAATGTGAATGTGGATAGTTGTAGGTACTTGCTTGTGTATTAATGGAGAATACTGTCAAGAGACCCGAGATTCAATATGTTTGTATGAAGAAAGTAATAAATGTGGAGAAAGCTAGACAAGTATGAAGAAGTCGTAACACTTGGTATTTAATGCTGTCTACCTACCCCTCAAGGGACTTGGCACGAACATGTGGTAATCTCTCCTGTATACTCTGATGGCGGTTTTTCTTTTACAGTTCCTTCTTGCATGGTCTTTATCTCTTGGGCTCACTGGGTCTGTGACTGATACAGTTAAACTAATTGTTGGTAAGGGATTATCTAATTGCATGTAATAATAATGATTACTAATTATGTATATGCATGATTTGTGTGTCTTTATCGGTCTTTTGAGATTATAAGATGTAATTACAGTGTCATATCTATAAAACATTACCCATATTAAATACATTAGTCATAAATTTATGCTTTTCCTTAGGTATTTTTAATTATTCAGAAAATGTTTTTTATGTTATCTTAGATTTCTAATGTAAAAAACCACCATATGTCTTAATCTTTTCAAAGGTCTTGAGTAAAAAGTCACACACACATTCGTCCAGAAATATTTATTTATGAAAGAACATATTTACATTATTCATAAAGAAATGAATGGTCAAAGTTATCTAACCAAAGTAGGTGAAACATGATTTGTAAGTGCAAACGTTTAACACAAGAAAGAGAAACAAGATTACGATAGTTTCGCTTCATGACGTGAGCCTATGTATCATTCTGCTACTAAAGTACCTGCAATCGTCAGTCTCGTTTAAATTTAAGCTTCTCTGCTCTATCTATATACCTTTATGGTTTTTGAATGTTATGTTTGCGGTCACGTGTTAATGATGTTAACTATCTTCCAGGCAGACCACGTCCGGATTTCTTCTATAGGTGCTTCCCAGATGGAGTGGAAACAGATGACATGAAGTGTACAGGTGACCCGGCGGAAATCATGGAAGGAAGAAAGTCTTTCCCAAGTGGACATAGCAGTAGTAAGAATATTTTTTTATAATACACGACGGCAAACACACAAGCAATGTTCCTGGTAAAGAATTTTGCATTGCAATTTTGGGGTGGGGATCTTAATCCTCTTGTGCACAGGAAAAGGTTAATGGCTTAGATAATTTAATACAGGATAAGCCTTACGTACGCATTGCCCTCTGCCGAGGTATGAGATCATATGATCTAACGCGTTTATTAAAACTGTTCGCGTAATCGATTTTAACCCATAAATGACTCGGTGAAGCATCGAAAGGACGTCGTGAACGCTCGGTTAAAAATGCCATTTTGTGCGATAATCTCGTGTAAAAAAAGATCAAACACTTCAAATCTACAAAAAAATGAAGTTATCTTTCATGTTTCAGCATTTTTTTATTTATTAACATAATACAATTTTACATCGAGTCCAATAATCATCGACAACAATAATCGGGTCACCTGTCAGTCACCGATTTCTTTCGATTTCAATCTATTTTGTACTTTAACGATCTGTAATAAGATCAATACTCAAATAATAAAAATTCGACAATAAGACATTATATTCTTGACAAGAGTCTAGCAAATTTATAGTTTACCAATTGAATACTTTAATTACACTTCTTAAGATTCATATTCAAATAATGAAATTATGATAGCTCGAAGGCGGAACTTTCTTCTTTATTTCCTGAGAAATAGAGTATAATCTAGTATATCCCTAAAGAAAGTCTCAAATTTCCCCTCTCCTTTGTATTAGAGTGTCTCATTACCTTATAATTACACATTTGTTTATGTAGTAGTGCAAAAAAATAAGGTAGTGTATAAGTGTGAGTTTTTAATGACGAAAATTATTTTTGTAAATGTGTGCCTTGTTATAATGTAGTAGTTACCCTGCCCCGCACCAATATTGGCAGAATATTTTGTTAGAAGGGTTGTCTGCGTCGCTTATCAATTACTAAATCATCTAAGGTTAATGGTAACGTTTTATTGGTAAGAGTCGATAAGGTGGTGGTACCAAAAGAAAATTAAATAAGACATAATGTTAATAAAATATAAAATTATTCCGCAGTATCATTTTGCTCACTCGGGATTGCGTCAGCTTGGATATGTGGGAGACTGGGCACGATATCCCGAAGACGAGGGTCTGGAGCCAGGGTTCTGTGCACCTTCATACCCCTAATGGTAGCCGCCTGCATCGCCATGTCTAGGACCTGCGATTACCATCACCATTGGCAAGGTAAGGGTTCGGAATCTTTGGAGAATTCTTTGAAGAGTCTTTCTTTTTATAATCATTTGAGACAAAACAAGCTGACTGATATGCCGATAAGGGGCGTGCACTCCATAGAGGCAAATAAGCACTCTATACCCTTTGAGACTATCTAATTAAATTCGGACATTTCACGATAATGATCACATAGTCCATGAAACTAAATAAAAAAGGCTGAAAATCTATAAAAGAAAAACTTTTTATAACCGAGTACTCCGCTTAG
Organism: Lasaia peninsularis; assembly: GCA_018236625.1. Lineage (NCBI taxonomy): Eukaryota > Metazoa > Arthropoda > Insecta > Lepidoptera > Riodinidae > Lasaia > Lasaia peninsularis. The sequence goes on along the minus strand of DVZL01004119.1, from coordinate 8,021 downwards.
TGAGTTTACCAGTGTCATAATCCTGTGCACGCCGCTGATGCTGATATGTATATTATCTATAGAAGGTGGCGCTCTGAAACATTGTTATATACGGCCATAGGTCTGGAAGAAAAAGCCTCAAATGGAAGTTGTGAAATGGACAACATAGCCTTAAGTTGTCCACCTATAAAGTGTGTGGATAGTATATGATAATGTAGTTTTTAGCCATATACCTTTATCTTTTCAGATGTCCTAGTTGGATCCCTCCTTGGTCTATCAATATCTTTCTTCTGCTATAGGCAGTATTATAATCCACTATCATCAGATTTAGCTGGAATACCCTACATAGTCTCAAGTACAAGTTTAGCCAAATATTTTAATGGGAAACCGGATATAAGCCCAGTAAAAGACACAAAGGAGGAGTCTACGCCATTATTAAATAATGGGCGAAAGGAAGATAAGTGGATATAGTCAATAGGTATGACTTAGTATGACTAGTGTCATAGTCAAATAATTGTACAATGTCATAGAATGACGCTCCATATAAAATAGAATTTTATAAATAAAAAAAATAATTTTGATCAAAATTTTAAAACGATTTAGTAAATAGTTTTTTGTAACCTATCATTATTAATGTCTTCGAATTAGAAAAATTACATTATATGGAAAATATTTAAAAAAATAAATTATTTTTAAGATATTAATTAAACTTTATTGTTAGAAATTGTACTTAAATATATTTCGTTATTAAATAGCATACGTGAAAACAAGACGTGAATATAGTCAAAAGTTATGACTAAAGTCTTAACAATTTCTGAATTGTAGTGATAAAAAAATTAAAATGACTTGGTGATTTTTTTAAATATCTAAATAAATGAAAATTAATAAGTTCAAATATTTTATAAATAAAATTTTCTAAAATATTTATGCTGTGGAATGACTTACCAAAGTACCTATTTTTATTATTATATAATATGTGTCTATCTAAATTTTATTTCATTATTAAACATAAAAAATAAACAAATTAATAGTTAATAAGCTTTACCCGTGTCATAGTCAAATGACTATAAAATTAAAAAAAATACATTCCTCATGACATAGCATTTTCTAAATAAAAATCGCATATAGATGTAAAATTTAAAACGACTTACTTAGTTTTGATTATATTTGTTTAACGAGTTATTTATTAAAAATTTTGGAATTTACTAAATAAAACTATTTAAGAGCCTCTGTAGCTTAATGGCGTTCAGAGTCCCGCCATGTACCAATGGTACCAACCAAGGTACCAACTTAAGTACATTTTTGAGTGCTCGTAGGGTGAAGGAAAACATCTTGGGGAAATACGAAATTTGTGCCCGATATGGTACCAGAGTGAATATGTACTTCTGCCTACCTTTTTGTGGAATGTGGGCGTGAAGATATTGATTATTTATTTAAATCGTAGTTTTGAGTATTTAAGATCGACAGTGTTCATTTCACAAAAGATAAAAAAATATTTTGTATAAAAATAGGCATACTTAATTTGAAATTACTTGAAATTATTTTTTTAATTAAATATCAATAAAAATTTGTCGAAACTCTCCGTATTATTAAAAATTGCTATTGATTAAGATTTTAAAATATTTAGTGTTAATAAGTGTTAGTTTTTCTAATTACTGATAATATTTCAGCTGATATGTTGTATAATATATTTTTTTACAAATAAAATTGTATAGTAGTCGAAATTTAGAAATGATCTAGTTTTGAAGTTTTTGTAATAGCCAGGTGATAAACAATCCTCACAAATGTAAGAGGAGACATCCAATTTTAAATGTTTTTGAACTTTATTATAAAAATCAGGGGATTACTGATATGTATATACTGTTCTTATCTAATAAACGAGCAATTCTTGTATATTATTTTTAGCGGTGTTCTCGGAAATGGCTGTAACGATTTCGCTGAAATTTGGTAGGTACTTAGGGGATTTGAAGGGTAAAAAATTGATCTAGATAGGTCTAGTACCTACTTAAAAAATTGGGAACATTACGACATCTATACAACTCTGTCGGTAGCACGTGGTGTAAGATAATATCAACTCCGGTTTCATAGATTTACCGTCAGATGGCAATTTTTCAAGTATACGAAAGCTGACACTGACAAAAAAGAACTACCGAGTTAAGCTCTGTCGCCTAACTGTTGTGTAAAACTTATTTGAGTTTATATACCATGAAATGAATTAAAAAATATTTTAATTGTCCAGTGAATTTATTGATATAATAACCCGGGGTTACTTTGCGGAAATCCATGTTTAAACAAAAATAAAATGACGATACTACCAGTGGCGTAACTATAACGTTCAGGGCCCTTGACAAATTTATCGGAAGAAACTATTTTTTTCTAAATGCGTAATGATAAATCGCATATCATGTCAAAAACTAAAAAAAATACGAGCTAACTTTTAAAATAGGTAGAACGTCTTTTTTTTTACCATTCAGTACCAAAGTTGTATGAAACAGAGTATTATCTATTAATGTTATAGATTCGGTTTTACCCTAAGACGAAAAGTGTAAGCTTTAAACTTTTCCTCTTAGGGAAAACCGACTTCTTTAACGTTTTTAGAGTTAATACAGTATTCTTGCGGACAAGCTAAATATTAGGAGTAGGAATTCTGCTTTGACTGGGGACCCCCTTCCGGAGGGGGGCCCGTGGCATTTTGCCGACTTGCCACCCTGTAGTTACGCCACTAGATACTACAAACAATGTAAGAAAGTACATTGAGAATAAATTTTGTGTTTTCCTTGATTGATTCGCACTAAACTACTGTTTTGGCGGGAGTTCACAAAATTATAATTTTAGTTTTGCCCAGCGTGTTTATTATGGTTATAATTAACAAGCACTATTTAAATTAGCGGTTGTAATGTTTGGTTGTAATATGTTTCGCTTTTTTAAGCTAGTTTATATGTTTAGCCTATAACCTAATACCCCTTATTGCGATATATTTCCCATCTGCGTAAATAGATACAATTTAGGCTTTGTTAGGTTTATCTCAACGTCCCTGGTGTAAATAGTAAAAAAAACTTGAGATGTCATTATTAAGGATATATTTGTAATAATTTTATATAATGATTATGATTATATTTTTTATGGTATTGCCCTGCTGGAATTGGCTAGCTATTACTATTACTATATATTTTTTATTTTTTTATTGTTGTTGCTTTTTATCTAAACTAATTTTATTTTTACAATTATTGTTAATTTTATTAAATTAAAATTGTTAATTTAAAACTATAATAATATACAACGTGTAACATAATAAGCGCAAGAATCCGCAGCTACCAGTACAATATAAGGTTATATTTATAATGGCAAAGCTTTTAAGTCATTTTTATACATGTAAACATCTTTTATTTAAGGATACAAATTGTTTAAGTAAATACAAAATGCATGGTCATACTAATACATGTACTAAAACTACGTAAGTAATTAAACACGATAGAGTCTTATTTGTCTCACTCACACAGGTTATTGATTACCAGCTGATGCAGCTGACGTCACAATCACTGTTTTCTTTTGTACGATGTAATAACTTAGAACCACCTAATTAGTATTAGTACAAAATATGAAGTTCATTAAACTCGCGTCACGCTTACTGTACGTTATCACCACATCGAGCCAATCTCACCTGTGTACCTAATCTGTGTACTGAAAAGCCATTACGATTTACGCAAAAAACTTTAAGAAAATGTAAATTACGAAAACTATTATTATCACGTCTTATCAGTAGCAATACCGGCGCCGGGCGCGTCACTGTACTCACTGACCAATGATGAGATTGATGACTGATGGACCTTCTAATGCGAGGGGCGCGGGGATGTCAATTTTCAAGGACAATACAACGGCATTGTAGGTGTAATATAAAATATTGTTAAAAATTACGTATTATAAACGCGTGTCGTAAACAATATGTTTTATTCAATTCTGAGTCTTCTTTTATTTACTTTAAGGTTCATGTTTCTAAATTTAAGTTTATTAACGGGATTCGTGGCCATAATCCACGTATTTTTGTGAAAAATTAACACATATTTAAAACCACTTAAATTGATTCAGTAATCGATTCTGAACATACTACTTCGGATTCTTGCGTTAATTATGTTACATAGTGTATAAAACCTAATGTTTATAAGTATCGATGGACTCTTATTACTCAGGTACTATCTCAGTATGTTCACCACAGTGTGTTTAAATTTTAAATCAATTGATCCTGTGTTGAGATTTTGTTTATATTACAATACATGAGTAACTTTATCTGTCAATCTAAATCCAATATGGCTGACGATCTAATATGGCGAACAAATTAAGTTCTTTTAATGTATTTTCATGATATATTTATTAAATATATATAATATTAAATTCAAACCGATAAAAGCTGGTTAATTTTTTATTAATCAAAAAAATTTTCCTCGACTTTATTAATTATACTTAATTTTTTTTTAACATGAATGAGCATAATATCTTTTAACTCTATACAATAAAACACTGATTCAATAAAAAAATGTTATTAATTTAACTTTGTGATATATTGTTACCATAATTTCTTTGTGAAAGTAAAGTAATTTTTATACTTAATATTTAATGTTGTTAATAATAAAATATTGTAAAAATATTAATGGTTTGTTTTATATAAATGACAAAACCCCCTCAATTATTATAATTATGATTTCCGTTTAGCCAATGTCAAGGATAGCAATGCCACACACCAAGTGTACTGTGTAATACAAAGTAAGTCAAATAAATTATAATAAGTAATAATAGGTCAAATAAATTGGTTGGTATTGAGGTACTTAAAAGAGCTTAAACAGAGGCTGTGTATCTGCAAATGTCACAGGAGCTTTTTTTATGTCACAAAAACATGATTTTTTTTTCCAGTCGGCAAAGAGCATTATGTCAACTTTCTTTTAGTTAGTCCAATCATTTGCACTGAGTACAATAAAAGCCTTACTTGGGGATTGCTGACTAAAGAAAAGGGTAAGGTTAAATTATACTGATATCAGATCGAACTCAGGTCCAGCACATTTCAGTTTAGTTACTAATGTACCTGCAACATTTGTATAACTAAAACAGTGTTTCCTCTCACAATGAAATCTGACTGCTCGGTTAATTAATTATACTTAAACATTTCTTAAGTCAGCATTTTGTCATTGGATCAATTAAACAAATAACAGAGTACAATACATTTATTTTTATTTTAAAAAATTACCAAATTATCCTTTGAACTTCATCAAAGTCATTCCAAACAATCAATTTATTGAAAAAAATATTAAATGTAGTAACATTGATAACTAAATATAAAATAAATTCAGCAATTACAATTTTATAACTTGGTCTTACAAATCTTAATCTTAGTATTATGTATGGGACTAGAAAATATCGAATTTCAACCAGTCTTTGCAATCCAAGTGCTAAAAATAGGCAAATGGAAAATGGCAAAAGAAACGAAATACAATTTTGATCTTTCAAATTATCATATAGACTAAATAATAAAAAGATGTAGGCAGGGATAGTAGCATATATTGCAAATTCGTATCTTCCAAACCAACGATTCCATATATAGAAAACATAATGACGGTTGTCTGCTAACAAATATGGATGAACCACTGTATTATAATGAACTATCATACCAAATATAATACTTAAAAGGACAACTGTAATTTTATTTGACAAAATCAGTTTAATTGTTGACAAACCTTTTGCTAATACATATGGGAAACCAAAGACACCATAAAATAATAAAAAGTATAATAATTGTGGCACGTGAATATTAAGTTGATGTGCTTGTTTATCGCCTAACACAATCGATCCATTTAGGTATAGAAAAACTGAAAAAGCTAACAATACAAGAAACTTTTGACCAATCACAATCCAGTCATGTAATGTAATAAATTTAAAAACAGAAACAAAGCATGTACTGAAATGATATTTTAATGCAATGAGGACGTCATAGAACCCGTAGTATCTTTGTAACTTGGACTTATCAATATCCTGTGCTATTAAAGACTTTTTACTTATTCTAACTTTATTTAAATATGAATTTCCATACACCCTAGAACTCCGTATTAGTATATCTAAAATTTTATGACCTAGAAACATGGCTACCCATACAACATTTGTCTGCCTCATTAGAACACTACTTAAACCAAAAAATAAGATAAGATAATTACTGTTACTGTGGATACATAAGCGAGAAAATAATAATAAAAACAATAGTGAAAGTGTATCAGTATAGTAAACATGAGAAAAGAAATACAAAGGAGGCAGTAAGGTTAGATTTAAAGCCTGTAGAATGATTTTAAATTGACTCTGGTCATTGTATACATATTTTAAAATCGATGCAAATAAAAGAAAGTTTAGACAAGATCCGATTAAGTTGACAAACCTTAAGTTGTAAGTATTACATGAGAAATATGGGCCAATAACTCCTGCTGTTACCAGGTAAAGGCCAGGAGGTGTGGTAATTTTCGGATCCCACGTCGTAAAGTTGTTATTGCAATATAATAAGCCTTGAGGTATGTGGAATAGCTCGTCGATTACAATATTAATTTTCGAGTTGACACGGTCGAATATAGTTTTTGAAATAAAGAAATATACAGCCGTAATTGACCAAAGGAGTGCGTAATATTTAGTAGAATTCTTCATTGTTCCTGAAAAATACAATTTTTACCGTACTGGATTGTCGAAAGACTGGATCTTTAGAAAAAAATCTTTTGATAAACGTGAATTACCTGTTTAATACAATGTTATTACTAATTTTAAAGGTTAAAATATACTTTTTTGATTATATTAAACGCAGTAGGTGAAATGACTACAATTTATTATTTTCACAACACAATTTGCCATCGTATGTGCCGGCGTTTTTTAATTGCAAAATGCAAATGGATTTGACAAATGGCAACTGTCATTTATGTTTTTTTTTTAGTTTGATATAACAAATAAGAAAGGAACTGAGTCCGTACAGCCACGTCTCGTATTTTATTTTTTATTAATGGGATGTCCATTGAAGATGAGGATGATGATATGATTCCATGGAAAATGAGATGACGGACTTCTGGTAAAGTAGTGGGAATTTTATTAGAAATTTTGTGGAATTGTGGAACACGAAACGACACTTTTCACTGCCTGATATCACATATTCTGTTGAAGGGGCTTTCCGAAAACCAGCGTCGGGATTACGGTCTCGATACAAGCTGAGAGGGTCCCGTTGTAATACCTACACCAAAACACGCAGAGAGGATTGACTTTTTTATATAATATCTACTTATTGTATTCTATTTTTTAAGCATTTTTTTTTATATTCTTTTTTTTTAATTCTCTTTTTTATAGTTGAAATGTTGTTAAATTTTGGTGTTTTGGTTATTTGCAATAAATATTTCTATTTCTATATCTGCACTGATGCACATTATTAAACGTTTTATGATAAAAATCTCACTATTTTACAAATAAAACAATACAAACACAATTTTTGAAAAATAATATCTCACGACTCACAGTGATCCGCGACCATGGACCGCTCTATTCCGCGTTCCCACCAAAAAAACCTTAGATCATTTACTAAATGATCTAAGAAAAAAAACCTATATTTGAGATATTCTTCTTCTTGTTAAATTTACGTAGCAGCTGCCAGCTACCATTAGTCTAGGGATGGTGATTCTTTCCGAAAAAGATCGATTTTTAAATCGATTCGAATCGTAACATGATGAATCGATTCATAAAAAAAATCGAAGTCTAAAAGGTCGATTTCCAAAAAAACGATCTATTTTAAATTTGTGATGACAATATTAAATTTTAATAAAAACAAAATACTTTAATATTATGATAGCAATTATCTTATTCCACACAAAAGTTTCAGATCTGGTATAAAATGTCTTACAATGTTAAGAAAATGTAGCATGTAGTAGCGATGCCCGATATATTGCTTTGTATCGATATATCGTATCGTAACTAATTGTATCGATACACGATATGTATCGTATATCTTTGTATCGATATTGTAAATATTGTATCGAAAA
>DVZL01004118.1:0-13232 GCA_018236625.1 Lasaia peninsularis | reverse complement strand
AACGTAAAGTCAGATTGTGATAATATCTTGTAAATGTTAAGAATTGTTATAATTACATCGGAATATCATTTTAATGGGCCACGGTTGTCTCTTACTATCAGGAGACCCATGTGCCTGTTCGCTGTCTCATACTCTAAAAAATGTATCCCGATTTCTCAAGGCTTAAATAATAAAATGTCAGGAGCACACGAACGTGGAGTCGAAACTCAAGCTACCCGCGTGACATTTGCCAATTAACTTTATTTCGACTAGTATATCGCAAACTAGCTGTCCGCACGCGTGAATTATTTTAATAATACAGACAACTTTCAAAGGGCAGACATTTTTCCGACTTATAATACTAATCGTTACTGTATCGTGACTTATTAACGTTGACAACACAGCAGCGAAATCCCTTTTCTTAAGCCTTTCGTGATCGGCGAGGATCACCTACCACTACTTGATCGAAAACTGCATGCTAATGCGTAAATTTATGCGAGTCGCACTGACGAACAAAGTGTTCCTTACCATTTTCTATAAAAACGGTAAAAAAATCAAATTTGTCGTTTAGGAGCATCCTTTATATATTTATTTTATCATGTTTGTATTGTATTTGTTGTTGTAGCGGCAACAGAAATACTCCATCTTTGAAAATTTCAAATGTCTATCAACATTATCTAAAAAAACGGCAAAAAATCGACGCACCCTTTAGATATTTTTGTTAATAAGTAATAGGGATCTGTTTTTTACCCTTTGGGTACGGAACCCTGAAAATATTTGTTTTAAAAATTTTAATGAACTTCGGGAGTCAAATAAGGTTCTCTTTTAGCGCAGATATATTGTTAAAAATATTATGTAGTGAGTACGTCAAATGTCAAAACAAAATCAATCATTATTTGTCATTTGTACTTATTTTTGGAGAAATTAATTTCTGAGATAGATTTTAGTTTATATAAATATGTCAAGTTTTCCTGAAGATGATAAGTGCCCTCAAGAATGTTCTGATATTGGAGCATTTAAAAAGGCGGCTAAAACTCCCGAACAGATGAAAGAAGAAATCAAAGTTGAGGACAACGCGAAGGCTGCAAAACTTGAAGTAGAACCAACAGTGAGTCATACTCCATCACGAATACCAACGACCTTAACCCCTTCGGTGTCGGAAGTCGAGTTTTCGCTAAATCTTAAACCTGGAGCTGATGGTAATGTGGACTGGACTCCGCTTTCAGATATGACTGGAACTAGACCTGTTGTAAGTAAGTATAGTACAAGCAGATATTCACTAAGTGAGTGGCGGAAACACAACGAACAAGTTCTAGATCAAGAGACCATTAATGAGTCGAACATCGTTGAATACAACGCGAAAACAGCTATGATGCAAGCTTTCGGTAACGTCGACAAACAACAATACGAAAATAATAAAAGGCTCAAACAAAAAGCAAGAGATCTCTTTCGATGGAAAGTAGAAGTCGAAAGAGCTTGCAGATCTGTTTCTGAAGAAGTAGAACTTCTTGAAAAAGAAAGACAGCGTTTGAAAGGAGCATCGAGGAGCCTTATGTTACCAGAATCTATATCAAAAGAATGTTTAGATTTGAGATCAAATAGAGCAGTACCAGACTTAGTAGTTGATCTTGCGGAACAGGAGTTAAAAAAAGAGATGGATTTAGTTGGTGAAGTAAGAGCTACTTTAAAGACCACTCTTGATAAAATTGAAGAGCAACTAGCAATAATGAAAGCCGCTAAACACAGGATAGAATACGACTGGTGTGACAAAACAATGGCATATAATACAGAAACTATTAATCTGAGTCTTAATACAAAGTCTAACACGATAATGTTTAAACCAGGAGCAACTCGTTTTAGTGAGAACTCAGCACCATTAGAATATTGGGAATATTTTTGTAGAGAAAATGTTCAAAATTGTGAGTCAGCTAGACAAAAATCTGTTGATTTACGAGGAACTCTCAACGCGATTCTGTTGGATGGGGGTAGAAAACTGCGCATGCAAGCTGACAGGACAGATATGGCACTTGCCGAAACTGTCGCTATAACTCAGGAGCTTTGCACAAGACTAGAAGAGACCCTAAGAGATACTCTTCAAAGGATTGCTGATATAGAGAACTTGATGGATAACCTCCAAGACGCCATTCAAAAAATGGATACTGCTATGAAGTTGGCTCAAACAAGACTCGACAATAGAAACAACTGGAGGCCTCATGGTGAAAGTGTAAGGGATCAACCACATCTAGGTCTGATAGAAGAAGTGAAAAAGATACATGAGACAGTAACCTGTCTTCGTGGTCAATTAAAAAACGCAGAGAATCTGAGAAAGAATCTTCTTAATAAAAGGACTGAGTTAGAAAAAGATGTAGCTGCCAAACGTAAAACCTTAAAAACAGATAGAGAAAGACTAGGCATGATACGTTCTCATTATCCGTCAGCATCAGAATTAGCCGGACATTGATGAAATACAGTTATAGCTCGTTAATATCTGAAGCTCTCAATTGTGATCTATATTTTTGTAAACATTAAAACGTCTCCGCTAGGTTTCGTATTCACATAAAATTGTATATTCTGCATTGAGCTTTAGGAAACACGTGATGAATAGTTTGTGTACACAAACAAAAAGATTTGCTACCGGAAGCGATTATCTGCCTAATCTATATTTTGGGCTTCTTTAAAATTAACCTTATAGGCACCTACTGGTGTGCTAATATATTTGATTGCTTCTTTATGTTTTTAGTTATTAATAAAAAAAAATAACAAAGTTTGATTATTTTTTAGGAATATTTTACCATTTCCTAATTTTCGACTCTTAGTTCTCTTCTTTTCGTCAGCCTTTAAGTCGATGTTCTTCTATTGTAATTTTTCTATTAATATACCCAGTCCATTATCGGTAATTTATTTGTCAAAATGTGTCCATACTTCGTGCTAAATGTATGCACTGTCAACACATGGAGCGTCATGCCAGCGTCATGTTTCTGAATGGCCAAAACAATCTGATTATAATGAAACTGTTACATAAAAATATTCTAATTAGTTGCAAGTCAGCTCTCCTAACAACACTTTCGTAATCTAAATGGGGCTTCATTTAAATTACTGTTTCATATAAATATACATTTTGAGTAAATAATAGTTAAAAATATATTTTTATACCAGCTATGCCCGCGACTTCGTCCGCGTTTTTATTTTATTAATAATTATTTTATTTTATACATTTCTAAAATAAAAGTTGCCTAAGTTACCTAAGTAGCCTAAGTCAAAATCAGTCCAGCTGTTCCACACATTAGCCGGAACAATCAGACTGACATATACGTACAGTGTATCTGGGGATACAGCAGTGCCCCCGCCAAGTCGAGCAGCACGGCCGTAAACATCCTTTTCTCGAAGCAATTCAGGCCGTTTTCGACCCCCTATACCTTCATTGTGGACAATACCACAAGCCTGAATTGTAAGTTACTAAGCAGGCATCGTATAAACACGGTATATTTAAAATTTCATTCAATTTGAACCGGTAGTTCGAGAATTGTAACTTGTCAAACTTTCTTAATTTTGTCACTCACTTCACTCACTGACTGACTGACTGACTGACCGACCGATCATCAAAAGTCTAAGGCACTTCTAGCAGACATAGAACCTTAAAATTTGGAATATAATTAGTGTTTAGTGTCTACATCATATCTAAAATTTCATAATTTCTGTCTAGATTTATAGATACATCAACTGCATTAATAACTTTGTAATCCGATATAAATGTATGATAATACAAAGTTATATTTGCAGTTAATGGATGATTGTACCCGTAAAATGAAATAATAGTTGCAGACAGGTACAGGTAGGGGGGTAAAAAAATACTTCAAGCCCAATATCCCCAAAAAGGTAGGCAGAGGTCTGCATGACGTGATATGTGCATGACTAAATAGCTCGAAATTACCAATTAACATGAAAGAAAGAAGACCAATAATAAATGTGATTAAATTTTAACAAACACTTGCACTGTTTCGCTAAATTTATTTATTTATTTTTTATATAATAGCCGACCGGTTTTGCCGTAATAAAGCGAAATCATTTTATGTAATTAAATTTTTACAAACACTTGCACTGTTTCACTAAATTTATTTATTTATTTTTTATATAATAGCCGACCGGTTTCGCTGTAATAAAGCGAAATCATTTTATGTGATTAAATTTTTACAAACACTTGCGCTGTTTCACTAAATTTATTTATTTATTTATTATATAATAGCCGACCGGTTTCGCTGTAAAAAAAATTTAGTGAAACAGTGCAAGTGTTTGTTAAAATTTAATCACATAAAATGAAGTTTCACGAAGCGCCAAGGATAGATAGTATACAATACCAATAATAAAATCCGCCATATTATTAACTAGCTGTGCCCGCGAATTGTTCGCGTTATTAAATAATTATTATTTTATTACATTATATTTCAATATACACATAATATACTTTTCAATATACTTTTCTAATATAAAATTCTAAAATAAGTGTAGCCTAAGCCATTTTATTTTATATCAGATGTCTGCCAATGAAAGTCCCGTCAAAATCGGTCCAGCCGTTTCTGAGATTAGCGGGTACAAACAGAGGAACAGACAGATTTGTATATTTACCTAATAAACATACATATTATACATTTCGTAAATGGTATTCTTTTAATATTGCCTACAGACACTCAAATTTTATTTATTCTAGTAGAATAATTGATTAATTTAAAAACATCTTTAATAATCACTGCGGACCCACGACACCCCTGGCGAAACCCTGGTGGTATCGTGGGTCTTTAAAAATCAAACGATACCCCTGTTCGAAATGACCGTAGTGTTGCGATGTAGAATGCGGAAATGCGGATGCATGACGTTTACGACCTTAGTCCGGTCAAAACTAAATTTGAAATTATTAATAGAGCGTATGCTCATCGCGAACAATTCGTGTAGCCTACACAAAATTAAGTAATGCGCTGATGGACATAGGTTCCGCAGTATTTACATTCGGTCAAGCTTAACTAGCACTTTCGAGAGTTAGTCTAGGCGATTTACATCTAATGAATGTCGACTTTGGAAGCATTTAAACCAAGGGATAATAATTGTTATTCAACAATAATTGAATATAATAAATTAAGAAGTATTACTGTCCAGACTTATCAAATATTGTAACATCAATGCCTCTGAGAAAAACACATAGTCTATAGCTACAGTTTTTCTCAAAATGAGTTTTAAGAAAAAGCGTAGCTGTAGCTCAGGAAGTAATATCGGAAAAGAAAAAGAGGAGGCCTACCTACAAAAATAAGAATAAATCAAATGAGAGAGGCTGTAAGAAAAATTGATATTGATATTTTAGAAGTAAAGGGTACCGAAAAGGAAAAAAGTAGGACTCTACAAAAAGAAGTGAGATCCCATCAAAACATCCAAGTCTCGCAGCTGTATTTTTATTACCGTAAAAAGTTGTGAGATCTATGTAGTACCAAGTCGGTTAATTTATTTAGTCCCTACTTAAGGAACCTTCTGTCTTAAGTTGTTACGTAAGTTATTACCATATCAATATTAAAAATCTTTTACGTTTTAAACAAATAGAGCGACATGGCCAGAGTCGGTACTATTTCACACTAAGTACTACCGACAGAAATGTATAGATGTCGTGATTTTTCAAATTTTCATTACAAGATCTAGAAGCTATCTAGTTTAAAAGTATGAGATGTGTCTATAAATCTATTTTTTTTGTTTTTGTAGTTGATGATATGGTGCGGATCTTTTATGGCCGATTTTTTTTGCATATTAATATGTTTTGAGGACCAGTTCTTCGGAATTTTAGATATTAGGCGTTCAAATCTTGTCTTACAGGTGTCAGAAAAAAACTGAATATATCATTAATTTATAATAATTTGTAGACATATTTTCACGCCAAGTACCTTGCGTGGTAGGCAGATAGTATCGAGATTCCTTCACGTTTGCTTGGCTTTATTCATACAAACTTTCTTTATACAAACACGCCGGTTACGGAGGCTTTGGGACCAAACTCGGATAATACACGAGTAATTTGATCGTGTTTCGTCCGATTTCGCCTTAATTACACAAAGTATTTTTTTAAAAAAGAATTTTAATAGTCGTTCGTCTGCGAACACCCTAAAGCTGGTGGATTAGCTCATGAAGTTCATTGAGTCGATCGATCTCTCTGACATATCTTTGAACCGTTCTAGAACGTTTCACTGGTTTCTCTTTGATATGGGATGGGACTTCTGTTTTAATAGAATGTAACTTGTTTATTTTCGATCATACTGTAGTTTATATTTACAAATCGAGTGTATATAAATTGCCTTATTTTGTTTCGTATTAATATTTATATTTTTTTATAGAAGACAAGCTGTGCTCGCGACTTCGTCCTCATTTTTATTTAATTATTTTATAGATTCTTAAATTAAAATTCTAAAATGAAAGTAGCCTAAGCCATTCCTTTTTAAATCAGCTGTCTGCCAATGAAAGCCTCCTCAAAATCTGTCTAGCTGTTTTAGAGCCCGGATTGGTACCACCGCCTTACCTATTCCTGCCACAATAGCGTCAGTGTTCGCCAACGCACAATTTCCACCTTTAGTGTCTATAGGCGACATGTATCTCTTACCATCAGGAAATCCGTCTGCTTGTTTGTCTTCCAATATCATAAATAAATCATAGTCAGACTTGCTGTCAATTTTGATTTTTTTAGAATTGTTGTCTAAAAAATATAATGAAATAGGTATTGCTTAAAATCGCTTGGTAAATAATATCCATAATTGTGGGTTATAATATATACATATATCTTATCTCGTAGGATTTAGCCAGCGTTTGCAATGTAAGCGCAAAAAAGGCACTTATTTACATCACATTAGAATTCTCAATAATTATCAGTATTTTTACATTTTACATGTGTTATACATAAAAACCTTTTTCTTGAATTGCTCTATCGATTAAAAGAAATCGCTTAGATAGTGTTAAATATTTAAGCAAACATAGGGACAGATAGACATGATGAAGCGACTTTGTTTTATGTGTAGTAATATTGAGAATTTTTGTGACATTTTAAACTTAGGTTTTAAAAATATAGGTCACGATCGGCTTAGTAATTTTGACGAAACTCGCGGCCGGTGTTGCTTGATAGACAAAACTTCTACAAATATTATAATGTGTTTAGCTGACCGTCTTAAGTAGCTTACACCTTTTAGGGTTCCGTACATAATAAAGCGGGACCTTATTATAAAGACTCCGCGGTCCGTCTGTCAATGTGTCTGAATAACCAACTTTGTTGTATGGAAGCACTTTTCCCATATTTATTTCGTACTGTCTTTGGTTTTTCATAGCAGCACCAGAAATATATTATCTTTGAAATTTCAACTATCTAGCTAATTATATATCGGTTCATGAGATATAATCTGACAGACAAACAGACGGATAGCGAAGTTTTAGTAACAGGGTACCGTTTTACCATTTGGATACCTACGAAGCTCGAAAAACTTAAACCTGATACCACTAATAAGCATTAAATTTCAAACTAATGTTATATTTAAGCACCAAGAAACTAACGTACGTGGTTTAATATAAAATGAAAATTATACACCTCAAGGGAGTTTACAACCCAAACATGACGTAGGCATGATAAGATAATATATCATTCTCAATAAATGGTAACTGTAATAAGGCCTGAGGCCTATTTGATAAATAATTCAATAATGCCACGGAATTACGGCGAAAGGTTATACGAAACAAAGAAAATTGATAGCGGAATAATGTCTATTGGATACTTTAGCATGCAGACACGCAAACATGCGGCTAAATGTATTTCCGATGACCGAATTACCTTTTCTGGATTATTGTTAATCTTTGATTAGACGGGTTAACTAACTTTTGTGTTTATAAATATAAATCGGATAACATATGACGTTACTATTTTGATATATTGGATTCATTATACGTACATTTGTTTCTATTTTCTATTGTTTATTATTAGCTTTAACTTTCAAAGACCAGATTTTTTTCCGACTTATAATACTAATTGCGTAAAAACAATTTTTTTAATGTAGTTGATTAAAGAATGCCTATGTTCTTCCTTAAGGTCAATTCTGTCTCTGTACCATATTTCAACAAAATTCAGACTATTCAATAAAACAAACAATAAAATCGTCATTATAGTACTAATATAGAAGACATTTTAGAAACTTCTACAAATTTTTCATTTGCATGGCGTAAAGTGCTTAATTCAAAGAAAGCAAGTTCCAGTTATTCTCTTTGGATCTTTCAATAACTTCTTAATGCAAATTTGAGATGAATAAATACGCTCATTATGAAACTATTACTTCTGTTCCATATAATATGCAGAACATTATTTGTGTAGTAGAATAGCTTACTTTCATGCAGTCTGTATAAATTTACATAACTTCAGAGTTCGCACAAGTTAAGTGGTCTTTGTGATACCTTCATGTAAGTTTGGATCTCTGAAATTCAAACTTGCTTCTAATAAGCACTTTTGGAGTTGAAGTCAAAGTTTCTTTAAATGGGGAAAGTAAGCAAAAAGCATCTTCGTGACCGAAAAATAAATTTAAGTTCCTCGCCCATTTGTACTAAAGTTATACACACAAAGTGGTCCAAGCACAAAGTAATCTTATAAGTGTTAGTTATCAATGCTAATATATAGAAATTTTTATCTATACAAATAAATAGTATGTGTCTGTATGTTGTGTTAACTAACCGCCTTTTACTAAATGCATATGGAGCACGCTTAGAATTAAAGTGACCAAATTCAAAAAATGTAATTTCTGATAATTGAGCAATAAATTGAGAATACAATTACAATGTAAGTTTATATTTATAGTATATTCACGCCTATTATAACCGAAGGGATAGACAAAAGTGTGCTAGTATATCATATATTTATAGTGAAATCGAGAATTACATAAATTTTAATATAGGTACATATTTAGTATTCTACCACGATCGAATAACTTTGCATTATAACTATCTAATACTGGTTATTAGATTCTAATAGGTAGATATTCAGATCATGCTATCTTTTCAGAAAGCGCGTATTTGCCTAATTGGCCTCATTAGTCAATAGTACAACGTACATACTTAACGCCCACGACCAATTACGTGGCGTGGGTTTGATTTCCGACAGGGCAGTTATTTTGTACTAAAAATTGCTTGTATTTCCGGGTCTGAGCTTATAAATCTATTTTTATTTCTTTGCTAGCTGTGACCGCGACTTCGTCCGCGTTTTTATTTAATTATTTTATTTTATACATTTGTAAATTTAAAATTCTAAATTAAAAGTAGCATAAGCCATTCCTTATTACATTAGCTGTCTATCAGCTGTGAAAGTCTTGTCAAAATCGATCTAGCCATTTCAGATACTAGCGAGTTTAAACAAACAGACAGACAGACAGTCGAAAATGCTAAAAAATATTATTTTGGTACTTAGGTAATTAACATTCATTTATCATAATATATCACTCAGTCTTCTTCAATCCCCTCGCAACAATAGCATAGTAACGTACCACGCCTCCGAGATCAGTGACGATCACAATTAACAGTTTAATTAACATGGATGTTATTAATAATTTATTTTTCCATGATCAAACCAACAGTTGGTAAAACAAAGTATTAAGGCTATTATGGCTGAAATAAAAATAACGAGGGAATAATAATTTTATTAATAATAATAAATTATTATTTAATAATAATAATATTTTTTCCAGTAATGATGGAAAATTTCAACTAGAAATCTAGCCTAATAGTAAGTACGTTCCCTATAAATAAATTTAAATTATAATCTAGACTGGTATCTGTTATAAAGGCCAAATATAGTTTAATAAAGGTTCACGCGTCGAACAGATCAACCTTTGACAATTCATGGTCCGCTGGCCAGCTAAATTCAAATTCAATGATCATCTGTTTGATCCGATTTCACAGTTCAACATTTGAAGCTTAAACTAATATCCGTTACTTTGCGACAAACTATTTTAGATAACCGTAATTTTAACGTTGGTTCCGGATGAGACTCTATGTAAACTCAGGGTCTGCTTATCTATTTTTGTATCTATACAAGTAAATAAAATTGGAATGTATGTATGTAATCTTGTGAATATTATAAATGCGAAAGTTTGTATATTTGTTACTTCTTCACGTTACTTTACAGTAAGATAGCTTATACGTCAGAATAACAAATAAACTACTTCTTAACTGATTACATTAAAAAGAGGGTATGTTTTTACACAAGAAGCATTATAAGTCGAAAAAAAATTATGCTTTGATAATTAATCGCTTTTTACTGAAAGCGTATGTATGTATTCAAGGTCAACCAAAATAGTATTTTTTAGAATTATTATCTGTCTATTTGTACCCACTAATCTATAAAATTAAAGTAAAAGGCAGACTAAGTCGCAGGCATTGCTAGTTATCAATATAAATGGATTGTATTAAATATATCTATACATATTATAAAACTGTAGAAGAGTGAATGCTGTATATTGAAGATATTTAAAAAATTATAGGTCGGAACCTCCAGACAATTGAGAACAAAAATAATTCCTAAGAAAAGTCGACAACGCATCTGTGATACTACATACTGGTTATACGTATGTTCGTGGGCGGAGGTGATCGCTTACTATCAGGCGTTCCACTTGCCAGTTTGCCTCTTGTTTTACACAGCATTTTTGTCTGACTGCCTATCTGTATCTTGGTCGCGAGGGTAGGGTAAGGTAGCCAGTAGATGCACACCAGATCTAACACTCCAACCACATGACAGCAACCTGCCAACAACATCTATGATGTTATTAAGACACGGTTGTCTCTTATGATCATTATATCAAATATTACTTATAGCATCGTGGCGACACCCAGCGGGAGACACATCGCAAGAGTTTAAATTCCAAATTCAAACTTTATCGAAAGGAAAACGTCTTCCATATTACGCTCCACATTTAATTTTCTCTTTATTTTAATATTTCTCGGCGGAGTTTAAAATGCTCACTTAGGAATTTTGAAACGTGTCATATTCAAAGCGCGGAGCTAACTCCAGTGAAATTTAAACTGGGATTCCGGGAGAATTATTAAAAAGAATGATTTGACACAGCGGAATTTCCAAGTCACTGTATTTTAGAAATGGTTCATTCTGTGACATGTTTATTTCTGCACATAATTGGTTATTGAGACTTATGAAAAATCACTGGGTATTGCCTATTGCAGTGCTTCTCATTGTCGTGTTACGGTCTGGATTAGACTATCCGGTAAATCTATACATCTATACATATGGACAAATAAATAAAATCGGAGTGTCAGGAGTGTGTTTAGTAGGATATCTAGGTAGGTATGTTATTAAATAAAGATATTATATTTTATTTTTCTAATTTGTGTCTGTCTATATATCCGTCTGTCAGTTTGTTTCAGCTAATCTCTGGAGAAACTAGGTCTATTTTGACGGGACTTTCACTGGTAGGTAACCGATTTAATAAGGAGTAACATAGGCCACTTTTCGCGAATTTGTGGACACAGCTAGTTTAATACTTAATAAGCTGAAACTCTAAGGTTGTAAGCGCACCACTTATAGTGACACAACAGACATAATGGTATTTTTTACCATAAGGAAATCCTATCTTCTTGTTTATGTTATACTAGCTGACCCGGAGAACTTCGTACCTCGTACGTACTTTCGTACAGTCAATGTATGTCGTGTTACCTTTCAGCTGAACTAATTTAGGCTTTGATGAACATAATACAATGATACAAAATATATATTAATATGGATAGATGTATAAAATTATTTTAGTATGATGAATAATACATAGCGAAAGAGAATAATTATTTAAAAAAATACAAAAATATTTTTACGTTTCCCTATAGAATAAATATTAGAAATTGTTTTCGGAAATAGAAACTTTAATTTACACAAAATAAATTTCTGAACGCACGCTTAAATGTCAAACATATTATGTCATTATTTCTGTACGGCCGCATAAATATTTGATGAACTTTTATGTATCTGCTTAATGCATTTTTCAACCTTTTAAATTGATTTTAAAAAATACAGACAATGCATAAATGTGAATCATCACTTACAGTATTTGACAGGATATAAAACAAATGTTTGACATGTACTAATCATTTGTTGAATATGATTCATTTTCCATAATTATTTATTCATCTAGTTTCCATTGTTTTTAATATATATTCTGTTATTCGGGGCGGAGACAAATCTAACGAATCAAAAATAATGAAAATTGGTCCGGCAGATCTCGAGTTATAATATAGATTTAAAAAAATATTGTATAAATCTGTTAAATAACTGTTTCTCTACACGAATTGACGATATTTATGAAATTCAAAGATCTTTGAACGCCCCGTTTGTTAAAGGGTACACGTCTAACGGTGTTCGACACCCCAGCAAGAACGTAGCACCTAAAGTGATACGAGTAGGACATATAATTAGTGCTCAATCTGCTGTAAATGTGCGCCGAATAAAAAAATTGTGCGTGTTGTCACTTAGGAAATAAACGGAATACATTAAAATAAAAAAATGTAGAAAAAGCTTTTATTATTTTTCGAGTGGTTCTCAACGAGCCCTCTCATTTAATACCCACATTGTAGAAGTGCTTTGAAAAAAACTACCTATTCCGTCTAATGTCATGTACCTTATCGTACATTGTCATCCAAACTTAACGTGCATAAAATCTACTTCAAAGTTGAATTCTAAGATTCCACCCGAATATACATACTTAAATACATACAATGCAAGTTAAATATAAGCTTTGAAATAAACGATTCCTGGTGGGGTAAAGTCTTCTGAAAAACTTTTAAGAAAAGTTATCCTACTTGGGAATTTATCTCGGGACCCTACGTGGCTAACGGTTTTAACAGGCGACAGACCGTTACACCACAGATATATAGTCAGATAGACCTTTAACTTCACGTTGTAATAATAATTAGAAAGAATTGACGGATTGTTGCTAACACACAATTTGTTTAAAGATTATGATATTTCATGTAGTTTAAAAATAGTCAACCTTTAACCTGTTTACTGTTTTGAGGTATTTTAATCTGTGTGACGGAATATTATATTTTGGGAGCGTAAATAATATGTAAATATCAGTGATATTTCATGTAAGGTTAGACTCCCGGTTGAAAGATAATAAATTTATCCGTTAGATCTATACTAATATTATAAAGAGGAAAAGTTTGTTTGTTTGTTTGTTTGTTTGTTTGTTTGTTTGTTTGGTTGTAAC
>DVZL01004117.1:0-13236 GCA_018236625.1 Lasaia peninsularis | reverse complement strand
AGTGTTAAAATATTTGCACACCACATTGTGGTAGAATATGTTGATATAATTAAAGCTTTTGTTTTGTAACAACTTTTGAACACATATTCGGCAAATAAATAATTTTCATTTCACTTTTCAGTGGACGGTGACGACTGACGTCACAAATAAGCGCGCTAAAATGGCGTTGTTTAAATCATCCAAAAATGATGATAGTTTGGATTATACATATTTTTTAACTTATTTGTAACTATTTTACAACTTTTATATATTTTTATTTAAATAATTACTTGAAGTATTATTAAAAAAAATGAAAAAAAACATGCATATTCCTTATTCTGCGCCGTGACTCTTTCTCTTCTCCATCATTGTGTTATCCCGTTTTATATTTATATCGGGATTGACTTCCTAATCTAAGGGATTTAATAAGGGTATGTCTTACTACTAGAAAATGTTCAAAAAAAGTTACACATTTCTGAAAGTCGGTAAAGCATCTGTGATACTTGTCCACCATCAGGTAATTCTCTTGCCCCTTTGCCTCCTCTTCTATTTAAAAACTAGCTATTTCGGCGAACTTCGTTACATCCAATCCGTGATTTGTTAATTTTACCGTGCAGATAACGTTACAGGACCCTTGAGAGTTTTGGCGGGACTCAGGAAAAAATATAGAAACTTTCTCATAATTAATGAAATATGTGTTGTATAAAAGTAGCGAATTTTGGTGGCATTTTGTAAAATTTTGTTCAAGTCGATCACGTGAAGTCAATAAGTGTATCGCGTATTATCTAGATGCAGCCAAGTTTCACTTGAAAGATTAGGTGACAGGTCACCGCTTTACCGAAGACCCTGACATGACTTTTTATAACGACATGACTATTTTGCTGAAATGTACGGTCAATATTTTTCTTCATCATCTTAGCTTTAACCCGTGTAGATATCAGATAATATCGAGGTTTTCAGATCAGGTCGAATTCGCATACATTCAGAGATTCCTTCACCGTAAGAGCGGTCATAAAATGTACATAAGTTATAATAAACAAATTAAACTTACCCCAAAGTAAGCAAATTAAATGCTTGTATTATGGTGGGTGACAACAATACTAATACATAGAAATACTTAAATATATACAAGAATAAATATAATAAACACCCAGACCCGGAAATACAAACATCTATGTTCATCACACAAAATGTCTGAATCGAAGCCGAGCCTAGTAGTCGATGCGGTTAGGCGTGTATGCTAGCTACTCGACCATCGAGATGGTCGTAAGTTAGAATAACTCATTGCAGGTTAAATCCCAAATCATTACACCACTGATGGTTAGAAAATAGTCAATAAAAACTCATTTTCTCCGTATAACTTAAGTTTTACCTTCTACGAGTATCATCGACTGAACAAGTGTTTTCTATTTAAATCTATCTGTATACGGCGCGCGTTGCTACGCCAACAACACCAACGTCACTTAGTGGCGAGTGACATGGATGGGAATATCATACGAACCTTATCCGTGGAAAAATACATAATCCATCCATTAATTTTTGGGTTCATCGATGACATACCAACAAATATTAATTGTTATGCATTACCTATATAAGTTTGCCGCGACAGCTAATATACTATATATATACACTTTGGGGTACAATTGATTCACCGATAATACGCACTTAGGGGTATGTATAATAGGTTGACCGATTGTCAGATCTACTCGAGTGCACAAAAACTTACCCAATAAGACGAAAAATTCATAGTGTCGTGTTCCAACTCGGAGGGTAAGGTAGCCGGTAAATTTACACATCAGACCCTGGCCACAGGACAGCGACGCACCTACTACATCTATGGTGTCTATAGGTAAAGGCTGTCTCTTACCATCAAGAGGACCGTATTTCTTATCGGAGACCTTGTACGCTTTCTTATCCTATAAAAAACGGTAATAATATACAGCAACTTCCTACCAAAGGGATCCACCAAATTACGTGTTTATGTTGTAATAATAATATTATTATTATACACCCCACCACAGGACAGCGACGCATCTATAACTTCCTTGGTGTCTATAAGTTACGGTTATCATTGTTAACTGTCCGTATTCGCGTAGTAATATGATGACTCTGATCACCACTTTTCAGCTACGGTCTCATTTCATACGTAAGCCTATTGGATAAGCCTTCCAGACCTAAAACATGGCACAGTCGGTAAGATAAGTCAGTCCACACAATTACATATGCGACTCACAAGAATTTTCACATTATGTAAAAATATACCATTTCAGAACATGGAAAAATGACCTATTGAATTTTAATTTAAACTGCGTTTATAAAAAAATGCAATAATAATGAAATATTCAACGAAAATCAAGTCGAACGTCATTCCTATGTGTTATGATTCGTATGTGAGGGGTCTTCATACGAACCGGACACTACGGTTCTACCAATATTTTACTACAAAAAATACTTAAATACTAAAACCACTATAAAACTAAAATACTGGATTTGTTTGGTTATAACTATCTATTCTAAGTCATTTTAATATTTTTTACAAATTATCCGTACGTAATTTGCTATAATAATATGAAAAAGCCTAAAATCAATCAAAATGAATGAGTTAAAAAAATACACGTTTAATATGGGTAAAAAAATATAACTGTACTTTAAATTTTATCAAAATCGGCTTAGTGGTTTAGGCGTGAAAGCGTAACCCATATACAATTACTTTTGCATTTATAATATTAGAAGGGATGTTTTAGGTATTTGTTGCTATATCGCCTCTGTGGCGTAACGGTACAGGTGTCGCTTTTTAAGACCGTTTGCCGTGTAGGGTCCCGGTTCAATACCCAGGTCGGGCAACTTTTCTTAAATATTTTTCTGATTTTTCTGAATAAGCATTACATTCCCCGGGATTTAAATGTGCCCAAAGTGGCGATAGACTTGCCACCTACCACATCATGGACTCTAGTACCTTGGCTAATCATGGGTGTGTTCTAGTATATCTACTGGACCTACGAGTCACGGATATACTAGCACACCTCTGCCTACCCCTTCGAGAATAATAAGCGTGAAGGTACTGTTATAGCAGCAACATAATAGTATCAACTGTGAAAAATTTAAATTCCTAGCAATCACGGTACTTAAAATACAGTCTGGTACATACAGATAGATAGAGAATTATTAATTAGGTCCTGTTTTTACCCATTTGGGTGTTTTGCCCTTTGGAGAGTGCCTTAAAAAATGGACGGAAAAAGGAACCGCGCGGAAAGTGAATCAGTATGAAGACGCCTAAAATTGTCGCCTAAGTTATAATTGCAAGCGGCGTCAACGGCACTGACCTCCACCGTCTCAAGAACGTGCGGTCGTTAGCTTTGCATTTGAGATGCAACCTAGATGGTGGTGGTGGGAGATTTGTGCTTAATTATTCGAGTCGAGAAAACATTTTATATGGGGTAAAACAGCAAACAAGCACATGGGTCTACTGATGATAAGAGACATTCATAGTCTGTAGACACCATAGATGTTGTACGTACGTGCTGTTCTATGGTCGGGCTATTAGACTTTATGTGCAAGTTTGCCGGCACTCCTACCCTCAGGACCAGAACACGACAATATCATTATGGCGCCAGAAATAGGTAAGGATTCCTGCCCGAGGAAGTTGCTGCACAGCACTATACCACCAATGGTCCAACAGGCTGTTTGTACGAGTCTACCAGCTACCATACCCTCCAGACCGAAAAACGACAATGTCATAAGGCAGGAATAGGTAAGACATAGATCCCGACATCGGCAAATTACTCCAGAGGACTCTACCATCAGTGGTCTTGTTGATGTGACCCAGTTAACCTATGCTCGCCTCTTACTGTGGAGTGTCTGTATTTAATATTAAAATAATCGCTTTTTACTAAACGACAAAGACATATACAAAAAAGTACGTTTTAGAATTTTTGTCTGTCTGGTTATACCCGCTAATCACTGAAACGGCTGTATCGATTTCGACGAGAGCTTCACTGGCGTACAGCTGATGTGTTAAGGAATAGCTTAAGCTACTTTTATTTTAAAATTTTATTTTAGAAATGTATAAAACAAAATAATTAAATTAAAATATAATCTTATGTTAATACATGTATATTACGCGTCATGTTGTTACCAACTTCATTCAGACTTAATTTGACTTAGTTTGATCCAACTTGTGATAGGATAGCTTACATCGCAGTTTATAATTGAAATATTATTTTATTGCAAACTAGCTGTCGCGGCGAACTTCGTACCGCCCTCACTTAGGGGTATGAAAAATAGAGAACGGAACGGGACGGGATAAACGTATCATTTATTTGTCTCCTGGTTGGAGCTACCTCCTCACCAACTTTTAGATAAATCGGTTAAGCCGTTATTGAGTTATAATTAGTGTAACTGATATGACTTATTACCGCAAAGCACTAAGCACAGCAACACGTGGGCGTCTCTGCTAGTCTATATAAATAAATGAAATTGGAATGTCTGTATAATAAGGAATATATAATAAGGAACGGAAGGCTACTTTTATTTTAGAATTTTATTTTTGAAATATTTAAAATAAAATAATTAATAATCAAATAAAATGCTTAAAATTAAAAACGCGGACGAAGTCAGTAAATCAAATCCCCGAGGAAAGTGGATCCTGAAATCATCTAACATAGAAACGGGATAGGACTAAGTCAAATAAAAACCACCATATTTCATATATTGGTACCATATTCCCAACATTTTTTACATAAAGATTGTAGGCGGTATAGTAATTAATTGCTATTTTATACGAAATATATCTAAAAATTTCATAAGAATCGGTCAAGCATTTTACAGCCACAATGAACGACATCCTTATTAACAGTTTTTGTATCAATACTTTTTTAGAACATGACGCTCGCAGAGTGATCATTGGTTTAACTCTCAATTTTGATTTAGAAGTACTACTTCTAAAGCAACAGCTGATTCGATTTTGATTTTTGCGTCTTAAATATTAATATAATAATACTTAAGACGCAAGCAAACAAACTAAAAGAGAAAAATAGACTCAAAATCATCAGAATAATATCATTAACGAAATATAAGTTATACTAAGTATATTCACATTAAGAATTCTGTGTTTAGGAATGTTATTGTTGGAAGTTAAATGCCACTGTTAATATTTTTTTTTTTTTGTTATACATACATAATTATATTTTTTTGTTTTAGTTAACATTTCAAAAAGTTCTGAATAAGTTTATATATACTTCTTCTAAAATACCTGTCTTACAAAACAAAAATAATAAATAACTGTTTGGGTATTGACTATTGATGGAGTAATCACCTAATAGACATACAGATAAATTGAAAAACTTTTCATTTTTTAAAGTATAAGTAAAATATCAATTAAAAGATAGGTAATAGATATTTCCGGTTTTTTCGGACTGACAATTTCACTGGCGATCCCCACAAGGAATGTTACGTAGTAAGTAGTAGAGAAACCAGTTTTAAATCTAGTATTGTGCATGTATGATATTCAAAAGCGAATGCGGCGACCATAACCTGTACCAGTTTCATTTTCCTTGAAGGTCAATCCCGAATCAGAACGCGTGCCGTCGAATAAGGCTTTGTTATAACTTATTGGAGCTGAATATCAGGGATTATTGAATTTTTTTTTAATCAATGTATTCTACTCTAGTCTAGTGTGGTTCATGCCACCCTAATATCAGTGCTTGTCATTCACGTGTTCGACTTTGGATTGTAAGGTAGGCTTAACATACCAATCTAAGGTTGGCAACCTTATTGTGTTTATATGCATTGTGGATTTCTAACAATCTCGAAATCTATCTGCTTGTTTGCCACACACAAATGACTGACCCAATCAGGAACCGAACCCGAGCCTTGCGGTTGGGTGGCGTTAGGCTCGAAGTCTAATTATTATAAAACCGACTTCAATATCGTTGTCATATAAATAAAAATAATCATTAAGTATAACTCAAAAACCTCTTGCTGGATCTGATCAAATTTATACAAGATCACCTTAGAAATGTAACCAATCTTACAAATAAATATCAAAATCCATTCACAACAGCCTCCGGGAGTAGTCGCGTAACATACGAAAAATACTACACATTTTTGAAGTCAGTTAAAAATGTGACCTAATTAAAAACGAAAATAAAGAAATTCTTATTATTGGTCATTCAATCATTCATAAAAAATTTCCTCATTCCTGAATAGTAGGCAGAGGTACATATAAGGCAGATAATTACTTTTGCAGTCTCGACTAAAATGAATAATACGCGATGTCGGCAAGTCTGGCGCAATATCGGACACAAGTTACGTTTTTCAGATAAACTGTACAAACTCATAGAATAAGTTGTCCTATCCGAGAACCGAACCCGAAACCTCGTGCGTCAAGGTCGGACATCTATATAAACTTCTCCTATATTATTCTCTTATGTATATACAAGGTACCTGTTACCATGATTCTATTGCTAAGAAAATGATTTCGATGCCACATTTATTAAGATACGTAATGAAAAACCAGAACGAGACCAATTCGCATTAGATCGTATTTTTTAATCTCGAACTCTGCAGTAATCAATAAGTTTTCGATAAGCTATTTTAAAGAATCGGAGAGTCAAAAAGACATACAAAACGTGAGACCGGAAGTAGTTTGGATGCCATTAAAATTACACAGTATATCTCATTCATAAGGCCCAACTTGTACTGCTGAGGCGCCGATAAACTAGATGTTCGGATAAAAAAGCCTGTCTTCAAAGAAAATGGCCGAACTATTGACTTAAATTATTGAGGATATGTTTTTATACCAGTTTACTTACACGTGCCTACTATGACTGTACTTCACGTTAAGAATGCCATTATTATGGTTGAAAACAGTGATCGAGCAAACGGATATCCTTATGGCAAGAAATAACCGTACTATAAGCACATCACTAACGTGTCGGGCCACTTATGCTAGTCTACCAGCTACCACACCCTCAGACCGAAAAACGACAATGTCATTATGGCAGGAATAGGTAAGACATAGATCCATACACCGCCGAGTTACTTCAAAGCACTCTACCACCGGTGGACCCATTTAACATATGCTCCCATCTTACGAGCTGCCTGGTGGGAAGGGATCCAGACGAAAATGGGAACCCGTTAATCACGTCATTTGGAAGAACGAATTCAATTGGTCACTCAGAACTTGACTTTCTTATTATAATTTGATTGGTTAATCGGCCAGCGGGTAACGATGAAACAATGCAATTCTTAACGCGAACTTGCTTTTTTATGTGATTAGACAGAGAACACATAGATCTCCTGACACGTGGTCTATAGTGTTACAGGTGCGCTGCAAATGTAGAGTGTTAGGTCTAATGTACAAGTCTATTGGCTATTTCTGCGCTCAGGTCTGAGACACAACATTTTCATTATGGCGGCAAGAATAGGTTAAGCGCTTAAAGTCTATGATCAAGCTGCTGCATAGCACTTTCCCACTACTACAAATGTGTTTACTATAACAATACATTACACTCTTTTTTTCCTAATTTTTTCTATCTCATACCTTTAAACTCGCAATTCTTGTGTATATCAACGATCTTAGAAACGGCTCCCAACGATTTTCTTGAAATTTAGATATTTTCAGGACTAACATTAGAATACGAAGCTAAATTTCGCCACCGTTTACGACGATTGAGTAGCTCGCTTTAAAACGCAAAAAACCCGGATTCAAATCTCGGTTCGATTGTATCTTTTATTTTTTTCTCTTTTTACATTACATATTCACATTTCACCAGTGAGTAATTTGCATAGTCATAAGTAAATATAATAGTTACAAAAAAAAACATTATTTAAAAAAAACACCTAGCAAGGCTCGGTCATCCAGGTACTAAGGAATAATATAAAATAACGATTTGTAATAAAATATATAAATAATATTACTAGGAATTTATACCTACCACTCAAACGAGATAATACAGAGAAAAGATTTAAATTTCAGCCATACAAAGAAAAGCTTTTTACCGAGCACACATGTAGGCGGGGCTTCTCAGGTATAATATGTCGATATTACACGTCTACATCGCAAGGTGTCGTTGATGTCTTTTCTGTGGGCCAGCGTTATGTGTGTAGAAATATTGTTAATTGTCTCCTGCGGTTTCAGTCATTACTAAAAGTTCTAGCTCGACTTTCTACTGGCGGTAGTTGGTGAAACTCTGTTTGAGATGCTTCTTAAACTAACGTACTTGTCCATTATCCAAATCAAAAAGAGGTTTTATATAAATAAGTTTTATTGATAAATTGATAGATTTCTAATGGTAACACGAGTCCTACATGAAAGGTTAGAAATGGTGCGTTGCCAACCTGATTCTAGGTTATGGAGAAGCGCAGGAATTATTAGTGAACAACTCTATCTATCATCCTTGAAGCTAAGTACTATTTGAGAATCATACCTCAACAACTATCCCAAATACACAGTATTTCTAAATCTTTCTAAATGGTCCAACCTCTCTTTCTACAGGTTTAGCGTAGTTGACAAGGTCTAAAGTAACCGGCCTTGAGTGAGATAGCTGGCCCTATGAGATAAATGCTTAATATTACCACAATATTACGGACAGGTCGTTGTTAGGAGTGCGATTTCATTATCATCATCATCATGATCATCATCCTATTTGTTGTATTTTTCTTATAACCCACTTGAAACCTAACTTTCGTGATTTTATTTGAATGTGTTTTGTTTATTTTTGATGATAGATCATTTTTAAATCATCATCATAAAAATGTGTTTGTTAATAAATGATGAGGACTGCTATCGTAGACGTTAAAAGATAAAGTCTTAAACCGTACGTACGAAGTTAATACGCTTCAATACCAAAATAATTTATTTTACTAAAATGTTTTTTTTTAAATCTTATAAAATTTTTTTTATTTAATGAAACAACATGGATTGATTAACCCCTGAAAAAGCAAAACACGGAGTTACATGTTTAACACAAAAATGTTACCTTTGTTAGGAATCGAACCCAAGGATCATAAAGTAAACCTTTAGGCTTGCAATTAGAAAAAAAATATGAATATCACCGTCCATGACACGTGGTATATTTTGTCTATCTCCCTTCTATTGTGTAAAAACAAGACAAAAGACTGTTTCATGTTTATCTTATTTGAAAGATGAAAACAGTGTGCAATAAATATGTGTAAACGGACGTTAAAAGTTAAATTTTTGAGATAGTTTATAATTTCAGAGTATTTTACGAAAAAATGCGAAATATATATTGCAAAAATTTAAACGAACAAAGATTTTGATTGTTTGATCCTGCTTTAGGGAATCAAATTATTAACATATTTTATGCAAAATTTAAAGTTTAAGTTTTCAGTTGCAAAATCTGGATACGAGTGATTTAACACTTGAAGTCCACTTATAGAAATCCGCAATAAAGGCCTTTGTTGACGATTAATTCTAGTACTATTATAAACGTAGAAGTTTATAAGTTTGGATGTTTGTTAGGATTTCACGTAAAAACTACTGAATGGATTTTTAGGAAATTTTTGAATGATATAACTTATTCATCAAAATAGCAAATAGGCTACTTTTTAACCGACTACACCAAAAAAGGGTACGTTTTTACGCAATAACTTTACGTAAAAGCCTTAAAAATTGTACACTTTGATGACACGCGGACGAAGCCACGGACGGAAAGCCAGTATTGTAATAATAATGTAAAATAGGCAAATATGCGATTAGTACAATACTAAAAGGACATTCTTTTTTACATTTTTTTATGGGATAAGATAGTGAACAAGCACACGGTATCCTGACGGTAAGAGACAACTGTGACCATAGACAACATAGATGTTGTCGGTTCGTCAGTCTGTGGTCAGCTTGCTAGACCATATGTGCGTGTCTACCGGTTACGCTACCCTCCGAACCGGAACACGATAATATCATCATGACGGTAGGAATAGGTAAAGCGGCAATTTTTTATGTTAATAGCAACCCGTCCCGGCTTCGGATATATTATACATTTTATATACACATAAATCTTTTTCTGGAATCATTCTATCTATTAAAAAACCGAATCAAAATCCGTTGAGTTTTTCAAAGATATGACCTAAATATGGACAGCAAGGAGAAACTTTGTTATATACTACGTAGTGACGCCTGTCTAGTAAATAGGCAAGTTAATTTGAGCGACTAAACTGCAATTAAACTTATAACTTAGTAACAAATTGTAAGTTAAAATTTCCATCTATTGAAAGTGGTTAAATTAATTTACTAATTATCAACTAAGGTTTGAGAGCTTGGTGGTTTAGTGGTAGGCAGTTCGGAGTTCCGTTTCAGTAGTCCAGGTTCAAAGCCCGCCACGTACCAATGAGTTTTCCTAATTTAAGTACTTTTCCTGAATGGTCGGTGAAGGGAATATGAGGAAATCCAGGACTTACCACTTCACTAGCTTTTCTCGGGAATATGGAAGTAACGATATTTATTTATTTCAAGGCGTAAACCAATCTAACAAAAAAAATTTAATCGTAAAATTTTTAATTATGTATAGACGACAAAAATCTAAAACATACTTATTAAACTTTATTAAATTCAGTTCAGTAGTTTAATTTTGAAAGAATTTTAGTATGTTTTTATATTATTTCGTCTTTGAGAATATATCTATGTTTATATATGTATACTTACATACTTACGATAAATCTATATAAACTTTGTAGTCCGCCACAGGTCACCTGGAGCGTAGCTGAGAATTCTGCTGCAAAACCTACCACAATATTGGTACCAACTTTTACGCAAATATTTCAAACTTATTTCAAGTGTATGCTATCTTTTTTCCAATTACAATAAATAAAAGAGAGAGAACTTTTTAATTGTGTCAAATTAGGACATAAGGGGTGATGATTTTTATCGATAAACGTATAGAGATATCGCGTACAAACTAATCTGACAGCACTAAATATGTTTCGTCTCTCTCTTTTACTAGCGTTCAAAGAAGACAACGATGACTCAGAATAAGTTTAGTTGGCGTGCTGCAATTACCACCATTGTCCACTTACCATAGACCACCATACCATGTCTACTATAGACAAACGTTTATTACCATAACGTAAGGGTTGCTGAGAGATGACATTTATGTTGCTTTCTCGTACTTTGCATACCAATATACAATCATCATATTTTACAGTATAGATTTTTATTTTTATGCGAGTCGAGGGGAGACCGGAGGGGAGGGGAATTTGACGCGCGAGGTCCCTGTCTCAAGGGTTCAAATCCGGGTAAGGTTACATATTACAATGTTACGTCATAGGACCTAATATCGTCGGCTAATCGTAGGTGCATGTGTATCGGCATACTTATTTTTTAGGTTAATAAAGTAACTAGAGATTTGAATTTCAGATTGGTATTTTTAATGAAAACTAATAATAATAATTGGTATTGTTATTAAAAACATAATCAATGATTGTGCTAAATTTTATACACTACCCATGGAATATCCTATTCACTTTCAAATTTTTAATATTATAAAATAAAAAACCAGTCAAACGCGAGTAAAAATCACAAGCAAAGGGTTCCGTACCATTATCGAAAAAATCCTCATATAAATAACACTTGCTGAATCGAAGCACCCTTTATATATTTTTTTCTGTTTTTAGTAATATTAGTTATAAAGGCAAGAGAAAATTTTACAGTCTAGCTAGTATAGTTCATGTGATACAGCCTGGTGATAGACGGACGGACAGCGGAGTAATAGGGTTCCGATTTTATCCTTTGGATACGGAATCCTAAAAATAACTGTAATATAAGACTAATGTCTATTGGTAAATATTGTAAATATATAAGTAGGAAAGGTTAGTAAATATCAAGAAATATAAATGGATAACGTCACACTATATTTTAATCAAAAATGTGATCTAATTTAATTTCATGCCATCTATGAGCACCGCTACGTAATTAAAAAAGTAGGATGTCATTTTACAAGAAACAAAAGGATTTAGCTATTTTTGCATTAACTTGGATAAACATCCAAGTACGATTTTAAAAATGGCCAAGTATAAACATACCAGGCCATTTTTGAAATCGTAAAAAAAAGTTAAGAAATATTAAAGACATTATTATTATTATTTAATATTATGTGAAACAGTAACAAAAAAATATATAAAAAAAATGTTAGATATTATAAAACAAAAACCAATATATTATAATATCATTAAATATAATTTGTTTTAAAATAAAAAACCTATACAACATGCCATGTATTATTTTTCTGAAAAAATAATTTCTGCAAATTTAATAGTTTAAATTAAAAATCTTTTGCTTTTTGTATATGGACATTGACCTTATACGATGAAGCATAAGGTACTATGGAGATTACAATCATAACAGGAACTTGTTCGCAACATTAAACATCTATCTCATTATCATAGGGCTGGCTATCTCACTCTCACAAGGCGTGTTTTGAGTTTGACAGCTCCACAAAACTGGCAGAATGGAAAGTTGGCCAGTTTAGAGAGAGTTAAAAATACTACGCATTAGGGGTAAGTCGTTGTTACATGTGATCTCCAATTCTACTTTAGCTTCATGGTTTATGCAAAGTTAGACAATTACTTGAAGACTGAAAGCTATAAAGAAATTGACTTAAATGATGTGGACTTTTGCCTTTTACAAAATTTGAACATTATGCTCTAATTCCTACCTGACCAAGTAACTCAATAAAACGCTTAAGCGAACTACAATATAGGACTTGTAATAATTATGAGTACCTTTAATCAAGAAAGAGGATTAGTGAAACTATAATACATCGTATACACAGCTCTGACTAGTTGCATGTATATAAAGTTTAGCGCAAACAGACGTAATCTATGT
The DNA here is from genome assembly GCA_018236625.1 of Lasaia peninsularis. Taxonomy (NCBI): domain Eukaryota; kingdom Metazoa; phylum Arthropoda; class Insecta; order Lepidoptera; family Riodinidae; genus Lasaia; species Lasaia peninsularis. The sequence goes on along the minus strand of DVZL01004117.1, from coordinate 416 downwards.
GGCGTCCATCGTATTATGACGCACAAAGGGTATTATGATAGTTACAATTTAACTGAATTTGAAAATATTAAACTTGAGTGAATGAAAACCGAGTGCAAATTAGGTTTTCATTCTATCTCTTTCGTAACTTTCTATTTTTATTAAGAGTCTTTTATTTTAATGAATTTAATAAAAAGTTTAAATTTTTTCAAACACTCTACAGATCTTTTTAGTAATAATGCTTTTGAGACTTTTAGTAAAACATCAATTTACTAAGAAAGCAAAATTAAAATTTTAACAAGCTTCTATTTTTTCTTACATGTAGTGGACAACATGTCCACATCATTTATGTTCTAAATGCCTTCAATATTTGTCATAAAACTAAATTTTAGCTGTAAAAAAATAACATTTTTGGAAAGAAATTTGTATTAATAAAT
>DVZL01004116.1:0-13237 GCA_018236625.1 Lasaia peninsularis | reverse complement strand
AGAAGACACTTCTGCGGACAAAGACAAATTGACCATACTGAGTTAATAGTCAACGGAGTAGCCACGAAACCTGGGGATTGGCCATGGTATGTGGCTATTTATAGACTCGAAAGGTCTTCCTTGATATACATCTGTGGAGGAACATTGGTATCTTATATCTTTGTCGTCACGGGTAAGTTAAAGGTAGGTTTCTCTCAACAAGATTACTAGCTCGGAAAACGCCATTGTCAGTATGGCGACAGGAATAGCAAGAGTGGTGGTGGATGGACCCGGGCGAGTAGCTACACAGCACTCTACTACCAGTGGTCATGTTAGTAATGACCCAGTTAACCTATGCTCGCTTCTTAAGAGCTTCCTGGTAGGAAGGCACTTGGCCTATTCTACACAGAGGACCCGGATCAACACGGGGAAAATTATGGGAGAAATGAATAAAAATTAGTTTATAACCTACTTCGGAACAATCACGATCGGTTCAGTATTTTCAACGTGAATCGCGACAGAAATACAGACACACAAAAATTCTAAAAAAAATTTATAATAATTATGTTCTGCTTAGTTAGTTGATGTGGCTAATTTTTTAAGCTTCGATATATAGGATTGGCTCTCCTAATGTTTTATTAAGTTTATAGACAAGACTTACCCGCATCTCCGTGTTCGCAAATAAATATCAAAAAGCATATTGCTAACGCCCAAATCGGTCTGCCGAAACCCGCGAAAATGGCAGCTTCCAATGCGTCATACTCTCTTAGGTTTAAAACACCACTCATTGCTATTATAGATAATAAAGCAATTGTTACTGCTATTATTCCCAGTGTCGATATTTTCTGTAAAACACATTATTATTTTAGCAAAATAATCATCACATGTTTGCTATTTTAAAACAAAAAAAAGTACCTTCACGCCTATTATCCCCGAAGAGGATATACTAGAACACACCCACGATTAGCCAAGATACTAGACTAGTACCTTGGCTAATCGTGGGTAATAGGTAATAGGTAGTTTAAAACAAAACGTTCCATAATTACGGTTGATAGTAAGTTACTAACAATAGGTTCCAAAAACAGCTTTTTCATGTCAATATTTGTAATTTAACAAAGCCAAATTAACCAATAGTTTTTTTTTACATGATAAGAGAGCGAACATGCACACGACTTTATGATGGTAAGAGACAAAAATGTTGAATTTCATAGGAATTTTGGTGGACAAAAAATCACGTGGAATTCTTGTTAAAAGTAATACTCAACATCTTTATAAGTTATTCTATCCATATTCAATATTATTTCGATTGGAATATGACAACAGCGAGCACAACTTCATCAACAACCAATGGCATCATAAAAATCCGATACCAAAAGGTATTGGAAGATCACCTTAGATAAAATTTTCTTCTGCGGTTCCAAATATTGCATGATGAAAGCCAGACCAAACCCAATAAGGTAGGGGCTGGCTCGGAGATGAGAATGTATGTATGTAGACTTGTTTATTAAATATCCCCGCTGGGTTCTATGAGCCCTGAAAATTAATATTTTAATTAATTTAATGAATAAAACACATGTACTATTCCAAATATAATTATAATTGAAAATTATTTTTGAAGTTACCAACCGGCTTCGCTTTTCGAAGACAAGTTTTATGCGTCAACCATGAAATATATAGAAAATGTTATCATTGTTCACTTATTTACTAGCTGTGTTAATTATTAAGTGTCTGTAATAAAAAACTTACTTATAACAATAACAGTTACATATTCACACTAATGTTACAAACAAAAATTGTTTTTTTCAATTAACACTCAATAAATACTGGCAGTTTTTATATTGCTATTTAATAACTCTTAGTATATAACTCAAGAAGGGCTAGACCAAATTTTATATTTTTTGTGTTTTTCATATGATAATACGGAGTGTAACTGATATTTAAGGAGTAACTTAGGCTGCTATATTATATAAGTTTATTATATAAGTTGAACTCTTATGTACTACAATATACCCGCATTATTATAACCTTTCTACAACATCTGTGCCCTTACAAGTTTTCCTTGAATAGATAAGCACACTTATGTACATATATTGGACGTCTGTCTTATTTTTCGGTAATTGTAATAAATATTAAATAAATTAAAAGTAAAAAACAACTTTTTAGAAAAAGACTTTTTTCGATTTGCTCTTAACGAGCCCTTTCATTTGATACCCATATTGTAGAAGTGCTTTAAAAATATCTATTATATTCCGTCATCTTGGTTGGTCCGACATATTGGATTTGCAATGACGTCACGTATCATTACATTGTCATCCAAACTATACGTATATATACAAAATTTCAGATAATCGGTTGAAGGTATGTACTTCAAAATTGAGTTCTAAGTTTCCACCTGAACATACATACTTACATACATTGCAAGTTAAATAAAAGCTTTTAAAAATAAGAAAGCCTCCGTAACCATCTTCAATAAAAAAGCTCTTAATTTATCTGCATGATATTTTATGTTTTTTGTGAATTGAACTTTAACACCTATAATAATAGAAATATCGTCATTGATATGGTATACCTATAGCAGGGTTATAAAATGAAGTCCAAAGTGTATACCACTAGACCATCGAGGCCCTTATTTTTTTTATTAAATAATATAATAATAATAAGTCCCATAGCGGATGTATCACTTACTCCAAATTTAATTCCAAAACCACAGGAAGTTGCCTAATATATGTTTCAACAATAGGTAGAAGCACAGAAACACCAGTTACGATGAGATATAAATAAACCCCTCTCCTGTGGTTGTTCCGATAGACCCAGTATAATAATACACACAGAATAGTCAATTGAAAATCACATGCAATAAACCACGTTACAGGGAAACACTGCAAAAGAAAAAAGTTGAGAGATCTCAAGGACACCTGGATGGAACAAAATTTACGATTTTTTTTACTACAATTCCTTCATTAATTAATCGTTAATAAAAAAATAATCGTCGCGACACCACACTTTTCAATGCGAAAATGAAATGAAAATATCTGACTTGCTTTCTATAAGAGAGAGAGAGAAACAGGCAGAGAAACATGCGCACGCCGCAAAGCTTACAATAGCTTACTATAACAAAAAGTGTCGTTACAACTTTTCGTGAGAATCTTTTTCGTCCAGCCCTCTTTCACAACGCGTGACAAGGAACTTCTTGTCAATAAAAATATACAAAAACATATAGATTAAACCGGAAGAGTGTTTTTAAAGGACCGTACCTAAAAGGTAAAAACAGGATCCTCCGCCTTCCCTCTTTCTGTGTACCTATCTCCAGACTCTATCTCATAAACCGTGATAAGAAGACTCCTAGTTAATGATGTATTTCTGTAGCCGCTAAAACATAGGACTAAAATATAGAATAAAGTATTTAACGAGGCTCTGATACAACAATCATTCCGACTCCACCAATAGATGTCGCTATTCACATTTAGATTACGGTAGATAGATTAAATAATCGCTCGATATATTTACTTTAAAATAAACACTTAAGATGAAATAGTGTTTGTAAAACGTATTTATTTTTTCCGTGTTAAATGTCGTTAAAATTCGTACAGAGCCCTTCATGCGCGCGTCCGACTCACACTTGGCCAGTTTTGATGTCACAATCTAGTGAACAAGAACGCCTTCGTGATGGTATAAGACAACTTTCGTCAATAAACATTGATGGTAGTTCCACTGCACGCTAAACAAACTCATTTTAAGTACATGCTATCTCTTGCCAAATAAATAAAAACGAGAGAGATAGAACATTTGAGTCAAATCAAATTGGACACAATACAATAATTGGTTGTTTACGATAACTTAAAATAAGTTTACTGATAGTAGAGTGCTGTGCAGCAACTCGCCCGGGTCCACCGCCTTACTTATTCCTGCCTCCATAATAACATTGTCGTGTTCCAGTCTAGAGGGTATGGTAGCCGGTAGTCTTGCACATAAGGTCTAATAGCGGCGCACCTACAGCATTTATCGTGTCTATAGGCCACGGTTGTCTCTTACCATCAGGAGACCAGTATGCCTGTTCGCCATAAAAAAGAAGTTGGTGGGAGCAACCAGTAATATTATCTTCCAGAGATTTAAAACCACATGAGCAAAACCAAGTCCTCTGTGGTCAAGCGTAGTTGGTGTCTAACATCCCCGATCAAGCCTATTTGGTGTCCGATACACGAGGTCACAAGATTGAATCCCGGATAGAGCAACTTATCTCTCTAAAAAACATAACGCCACTTAGGATAGATATGTGCCTGCATAAGTATACTCTGCTTAGGTACTTCTTCGAATATGGGCATAATGATATATATTTTTTTAGATCATACAGTCAACTTTTGCACCTAATCCGTACTAATATCCATACTAATATTATAAATGCGAAAGTAACTCTGTCTGTCTGTATGTATGTTACGCTTTAACGCCTAAACCACTGAACCGATTTTGATGAAATTTACTACAGAGAAAGAGTTGACCTTGAGAAACTTTACTTTTTAACCGACTACAGTAAAAAGAGGGCATGTTTTTACGCACTAAGTATTATAACTCGGAACTTCACTTTGAAACTTTGAAAGTTGTCTGTATTATTAAAATAATTCATGCGGGCAAAGCCGCAAGCGGAAAGCTAGTATGTATGTATTTATTTTGTACTCACCATATTATCAGTATCGACATAATTATTAACCATCAACAGATTGAGCCAGAAGTTCTTCTGACACACATCACTTACTGGTTTTACGAGGTCTAAGTACAACGGTCCGCTATACACGTACGGAACCAGAGCTATACCACATATTACTATGACGGTAATGAGGTATGACAGTCTGTAATTAAATTATGAATACCGGCTTTTAATCAAGCGAAATGAATCTGAGAAATTATTTTTTGTATGCGTGTTTGCAAGAATGCATGCGTGTACGGATCCATGCATCGATGCGTGTTTCTTTTGAAGAATAAATAATAAATATATAAATATTACTGGACAAATTACACAAATTGATCTAAACCCAAAGAAATCAAATTACATGCTTGTGTTATGGGTGTTAAGACTTCGATACTAATACATAGAAATACAAATATCTATGTTCATCACACACATGTCTGTCCCCGTCGGGAATCGAACCCGAGCCTCGCGGTTAGTCGACGCGGTTAGGCGTGTACGCTAGCTACTCGACCAACGAAGCCGTCAATAAGTCAAATGAAAGAAAACAAATTGCTCGTAAACTTGTATGTAGGAATCGTAACACTCTGTACTCTCTGCCTACGAAACATGAGATTTGGCGTGAATATATATTAATTACTTACGAAGAATTATAACAATTCTGTTAGGGACAAGCTTACTTGTTTTTGTGCAAATCTATTTAAAAAATATATAAAATTTTATTACAAACACTGAAAAAATACTAAAGATATAGTATATAAAAATAAACGATAATATATTCCTTACCTAATATATCGTTTAATAATAATCTTCACTGGATTGAAAGACTGACTTAACATGAGACCTTTCATTAGGAGTAGTCCAGATATAACCAAGAAAGTGTCCACCACAATTTCTAAATGGAATATTAAATATATTTTGTGTTTTTCTATAGCCTGAAATACAAAAGTCATATTATATATTTTAGATAAGGACGGATGAATACCACAACCGATTCGTAACCGTACGATGTACGATGCCCGCGGTGTGTATGTCTTGGCGGGCGGCATCCTTTGACACGTGCGAAGCGGGGCGTGAAAGGTCGACCGTATCTTAGTGAATACTCCAACATGAACAATTAACCAAAAATCGATACATACTCGCATATTGTTGAACCACAGAGCAAAAAATCGCTGCCGCCCGCCCCGCCCGCGCGGCCTTCTGTGCTCTGTGTGTTGTACAGTTTTTAAAAAAATCATGAATTTTAGTACAGGTCGTAGATGGGGAAAATAATTACAAAAAAGTGAATCTTCGTCAAATAATACCTATTATCTATCATACTTTTTATTTTATTATCTATAAAAATAAATAAAATTGGAGTATCTGTATGTAATATTCAAATAACTGCTTTTTAATAAATGCATATGTTTACACGGTACAAATACATTTTTTTCTGTCTGTCCGCCTGTCTGTTTGACTGTCTCTTTGTACCCGCAAATCTCTGAAACAGCTGGACACATTTTAACGGGGCTTACATTGGCAGACAGCTGATGTAATAAGGAGTGGCTTGAGATACTTTAATTTTAAAATTTGATTAAATAAAATAATTAGATTAAAACGCAGAGGATTGCTTGTTACATTACATAACCTCGTTTCAAAGATATGTTAATTTGAGCAGGAATTTAAGGATGCCGAATATTGAGAAAAACGGAGAAGTGAACGTAGGAATGCCGACCCGTAGTCCCAGGTTTAAATCCGAGAAATACCGGAATAAACACCAGGGTAATGATGAACTTAATATTCTGGTGTAGTTTCTTTTGGGGCGGTTGGTAAAGTGGATGCAGTCCTATTTTTTAAAAATACATCGCCTCTATGGTCAAGTGAAATCAGTGTACGACTGTGATGCACGAGATCCCAGGTTCGATCCCCTTGTACTTTGTTCTTATAAGTTTTATCAGTTTTACTAGGTGGTAGAGTCCAGGTATTCCTGCCACAATATCGTCAGTGCTCTCCATTGTCGTGTTCTGGTTTGGAGAGTAGGGTAGCTGGTAAACTTACTTACGCAAGAGGCTTACCATCCCAGTCTCAGGTAGGCAACGCACCATTTCCACCTTTAGTATCTATAGGCTTGTTTGCCTTCCAATATAAAAAAAAATAATATGAAAAACGAAAAAATAACGTTGTCCGAGATTATGCCCGATCACATCATGGGACTTAATATCGTCACCTATACTATTGTGTACCTCTGCTAGAAGATATTTTTTTATTCAAAGTACAAACCTTTTTTAAATACAGAGCATTACTGTAACCAACTAAGTCTGATAGGATCCAAGTGTGCCAGAAAACTATAAAAAATGAGGACAAACACCGCAAACCATTCAGCACTGGTATTTCATTAGCTCTCGACTTGGTTAACTCTTTTGTGTTCTCCACAATAGACAGCGATTTCGCTATATCTAAACCTGAAAACAATTCGAGATTAATAAAAGTTGTGCATTTCTAACGCGGTATCAGTGAAATTTTCCCACGTGTTGGTCCGGTAGGCCAATTGCCTTTCACCCAAGCTCGTAAGTCTATTGTCACCAACACCGTGACTTTACATAGATAGGTGGAGAGTGTTGCAACGAGTCGCCCCAATTGATACCACCGCCTTACCTATCCCTGCTACAATAGTGTCAGTGCTCGCCATTGTCGTGTTCTGGTTTTGATGCTTATCATCTCAGCCTTAGATTGGCAATGCACCATTTCCACCCTTGGTGTCTATAGGCGATTTCTTATCATCAGGAAATCCGTCTACTTGTTTGCCTTCCAATATAATAAAATCAGTGTTTTCCGTTTTTCAATTGACTTAGAAAAATCAAATCGACTGTATTTTTTTAGGGCTTCGTACCCAAAGAATAAAAATTGAACCCGATTACTAATAGTCTATTGTTCGTTTATCTGTCTGTCTATCACCAGGATGTATCACATGAAGTGTGGTAGTTAGGCAGTTGAAGATTTTACGCAGTCTTAATAATAAAAGTCAGTAATATCCCCTTTATTACCCATTGGGAACTTCCTAAGTTATTATCAAAGATAAACGAGCACTTTTCGACTAAGAAGGTGATCCCAAAAACATATCACTTACCATAGGAAGCAGAGTACTTAGTTTTGTTAGCAGTATAGTACAAAGCTGCTATCACAGTTGTTGATGCGCTGACCACCATAAATAGTCTGAAAAAATATAGGTCATGTATTTTTTGACACAATCGTTCTTTCGCTTCGCCCGTGTGTATTGTTTCAATAACACTTAACTATAAAAAGGGTAGAAAATTTTCCGACTTATAATACTTATTACGTAAATACAATCAGTTAATATGTTCTTTCTGACGGTTAAATCTATCTGTGTACCAAATTTCATCAAAATCGGTTCAGTGGTTTAGGCGTGAAAGCGTAATAGACAGACAGAGTTACTTTCGCATTTATAATATTAGTACGGAAGTACGGATTACATTGATACAACTCTTAACAAATAATGTGTTAAAGTCGGCCAAACTTGATTACCATAAAAACGGTTCTAGTGAGTTAATCTTAAAAGATCGACATATGCTGTCGCGGACATTTTTGTAGATCATTTCAAGAGAAATAATTCTTTGAGACATATATTTTTGGTATCTTGAACCGTTTTCGCAGCGCACTCAACGGAAGTCCTTAAGGATGATTATATCTTCGCTTCTAATAGTTGCAGCGTGATGTTATATAGCCTAAAGCCTTCCTCGATAAACGGCCTATTCAACGCAAAAAGAATTTTTCAATACGAACCAGTAGTTCCTGAGATTAGCGCTTTCAAACAAACAAACAGACAGACAAACAAACAAACGAACGAACAAACGAACGAACGAACGAACGAACGAACGAACGAAAGAACAAACAAACAAACAAACAGAAAAACTCTTCAGCTTTTTAATATTAGTATAGATGAGATTAGCGCGTTCAAACAAACAAACAAACAAACTCTTCAGCTTTATAATATTAGTATAGATTACCAAGCTGTCTACGAACTCTACTCTACTCTACTCTAGTGTAAAACAAAGTCGCTTTCTCAAAATCTTATAATTACGCAACGGATTTTGAATCGATTTTCTTAAATAGATAGAGTGATTCAAGAGGAAGGTTTTTATGTATATAACATGTCTAGTATATCCGTGCGAAGACGGGGCGAGTCGCTAGTAAAACATATCTAAGAGCTCACGTCGCGTCGTTAAAAATTGCGAAAAAAAATATCATGTGATCAATGGACGGTCCCTTCGGTAGGTATAAGGATGTTACTTATGTATCAATTTAAAAGCAGGCGTTACTGTGTTGCTCAAAGGGAAGTCTATAAAATTAGGTAATATACATGACTAATAAATAATAGTCATTAGTTAATTTGACATTTTTAATGATCATCGCTGTCATTTATCCGGTAGTTGGGCGCACTTCCTTAATTCAAGGGTCAACATGTTCGGCGAATTAATGCATAAATACGGACATAAAATAATGTCTAAAAGGTCAACAATAATAGTTATATTTAATGTCAGTTCGTTTGTATATCTCATTGTTGTATTGTTGTTCAATTCAAATAAACAGGCTCTTGTTTCTTTGTCAACGTGATTTTTAATGCTGACGTCTTCAAAAAAAGCTCATACCTTCTGAGAAGCAGGAAAATCATGTCCATTGACAGCTCGAATTTTTCTTTTTACTTATTTTTTTAATCAGTGCATTTTTTGATAAATTCTTTCGATAGCTATAGTAGAAATGTCTATTACTTGTCTTTAAATAAATACGCGATTTTCTGGTTTAAAATAGTTCATGCTTGAACAAAGAGTACATTAAACGTCAGAATAGTTTATAGAGAAGATTGTGTTATGTTATAAATAAATGGGCCAACACTTAAATGAAGATTAGTAGAAAAAACAATTCGAAGATGCTTTATATACCGTAATATTTTTTTAACTCTTTTTTAAATAAATTTGTCAAATTTAATTTTCTTATTAGTTTCACTTGCATTATCTACCTCAAATTTATCTATTATTATAAGCCTGAGAATTGTGCTTCTATTTCTTAGTCGCTAAAAAGGAGTTGTCAGATTTACAGAGGGCAGCACAAAAGGCGTTAGGTAGAAACTATTTAGCCCGCCCTCCTGAATAGTAATAAGCATTTATCTATCCCCTTTCCATTAACAAATGGGCAGGAAAATATTATTCATGATAATTGTCACTTACAGTACTAATTCTTGCTGAGATGGTGAAATTGGCCTTTACAGTTAGCGTAGACACAGGTCCAAAAGGCTGTATGTGTATTAATCCATGCACTCCACTTTCGTCATTTTTGTACTCAAACTTATCAGGACATGGCGATTCCAAATACTGCCCACACACTTCTAGCAATCCAACAATTATAACGCTAAAAAGCACACGTAACATCACTTAACATTTATAAAATGCATAAATAAACATAAGACGTGCTCATTTATATCGTCTATAAAACGTGTTTTCAAGCCTCTGCTCAACAGGATACTAACTCTTCGTTTTTGCTGTTTGAATCTTGATGTACGACAACTACAACATTTGTTTACTTACTAACCCTGATTCATTGCTAAGTTGAAGGATTTATTTATCGTATAAATAAAAAGAGAGAGGTGAAATTGCGTGGTTATAGTTCATAATTGTATGGTGACAAGAATGTTGGGTTTTCTATTTATTTAATAATTTTACACAGGTAATATAAAAGTGGTACACACAAACAATAAAGTACAATAGGCGAGCTAATCTCTAGCAAGAAATATCTTATAGCTAACCTAGGATAGAAAGAAATAAAAAAAAGGTCGACTGTTTTTTTTATCATTAATCAAGTAAGTAAATGTGCTGAAATTTGTAACATTTCTCAACCACCGTTAGATGGGTTTATACTGTGGGTGAAACCTCTAACGACAAAGTGGGTGACAAAATGCAAATTAGTTTTACGACAGCCATATTTATTCGCTGTCCTTATAACTTTAAACTCAAATAGTAGCTCATTTATAACATGAATTATTACCAAGGTGAGTCATCATCGCAGTGTTAATCCCTAGTTTTAGAACTTTAGATCTAGTTTTCTACTCTACATTAATCACGTGTCTTGTTCCACGATATCAAATTAGCGCTTAAGTCGGCCACGTTTACAAAGGACCTAGTTACTTTATGGCTGACCGGCATTGTCAACCGGCGTGCTATGTGGGCCAACCGGTTTTCGTAAAGGGTAACTATACCGGAGAATAAATACTAACGTACCGTTGATTATGACTTTGCAAGATTATCTCCATAGATTATCCAATGCAGGCAGACTAAATAGTATAAAACAAAGTCGCTTTCTCTATCCCTATATCCCTGTGTATGCTTAAATATTTAAAACTACGCAACAGATTTTGATGCGGTTTTTATAAATAGATAGGATGATTCAAGAGGAAGGTTTATTATGCATATAACACGTATAGTATACCCGTGCGAAGTTGGGGCGGGTCGCTCGTTACTTATATTCTAAAAAAACCCAACCGAAAGAGTAGTCAAAGGTACATGGTAATACATCCACGATTAGCCGACGACATTAGGACCCTTGATGGGACCCACCGATGATATTAGACCACCGATCATATCGGATACAAATAAATTCTCAGATTTTTTTTCAGATAAACTGCAAAAGTTATAGAACAAATTGTCCTACCCGGGACTTTGTGCGTTCCAATCGGACACCCACTACGTTTGACCAAATTGGAGATTTTAAACTATTCTATGTAGGTTACACTTGCAGGTAGTTTTGTATGTGACAAGAAAAAGATTGTAGCTTGGTAAACTAAGTGATATGGTATAATAACCCACACGGACGGGGTCGCGGGCAACAATTAGTGTATATATAAAAACTAGCTATGCCCGCTACTTCGTCTGCGTTTTTATTTAATTCATTTATTTTGTATATTTCTAAAATAAAAGTAACCTAAGCCGTTCCATAATTCATTAGCTGCTAGTGAAAATCCCGTCAAAATTGGTCCAGCCGTTTCAGCGATTAGCGGGTACAAACAGACGGACAGACTCTAAAAATGTTGTTTTGGTATATTATGTACCTTGTAAATATTACATAATATGCACTTGGTAAAAAGCGGTAATTTTAAAATTAGGTACATATAGATACTCAAATTTTATTTATTTGTATGGAGAAATTCCTATTTCCTTTGGTCACGCCATCACACGTCCGCGTCAGTAGACTATGTGTTCTGTGCGCCATCACGCTGTAACAGCTGGACCGATTTCGATAATTACTTTTTGTTGTGACGAAAAAATTAAAGAAATTGCTGGAGAAATAAGAAAATATAAGAATACTCAACTATCATGTCAAATTATTTGTAACTCTATTTCTATTTCGCTTTTAGTTGTACCTATACAATTTAATAGAAAAATTACAACGTCACAGTTGATAATTTTTTTCACGGAAACATTTTTACAGATATGAGTAATAATGATTACCTACATGGTATAGAATATCTACTTACCTAAATAGTAGGTAAGTAGATAATATAATGTAGGTAAGTAAATATACCTAATCATTGAGTATAAAAAATGTATATGCAACTAGACAATGTCTCGCGTAATCCTAAAATAATTACCTCCTGTTCAGACTTGACTTATGTGTAATGTATTTATTTTGTGTTACAGAGTACAGACACGGCAGTTTTACGATTATGTAAAAGTTGTGTTAGTTACCCTCTTTACAATTTAAGAACAAGTGAACCGTTTTAACTAAAAATTGATGAGGAGGTATTTAAAACGAGTAGGACATACAATACTTATCTCTTTCCGTTCCGTTTAACTCTCATGAAATTTTGTGTACATATCGGGTAGGCAGTTCTGAGTATCGGTCTTCTATTTTTCATATCCCCTACGTGGAAGCGGTTAGAAGTTCGCCGGGACAACCAGTTATACTTACCTACATGTACTTACCTAATAACTTATAGTTATAGGTCAGCGATTTAGGTTGCAGTACCGAGCGCTTTATCTCATCTGCATCGGTATATGCATATTACTGCTTTACTTATTTTCTAACAAAAACAATAAATAGCTACATATAAATACACATAAGATGTCTTCATCAAAATAAAAATAAAAAATAAAATATAATACAAAACACAAAAGTGACTAATGTATCAACGCACAGGCAAAAACCTTTAGAACTAAAAACATAAATTTCGCACATGTATATTTCTTATGACGTAGGTGTTCACCAAAGAATATATTATATACCTACTCTCTGCCGAGAGGTGTCCACTAAGGAAAGAGTTTTCGAAGAACAAAGACTTGTCTCGAATACGTAGTATTGCAAACTTTCTCTAAACTGGCCAATCTTTCCTTATGTCAGTTATGTAAATTTGAGAAAGCCATAATAAAAAATTGCAAAAAATCAACAAGCCTTGCGAGAGTTAGATACCCTGCCCTTTAAGAATGATATAAGTATTTAATACTAGCGGACGCCTGCGGCTTCGCCCGCGTGGATATTGGTTACCGCTGCAAAAAGCCTACTCAAGAAAGACATGGTCAGCTAAATAATTCA
>DVZL01004115.1:0-13237 GCA_018236625.1 Lasaia peninsularis | reverse complement strand
ACCTACTCTATGTAACTTTAATTTGGGCTTTATTCATTCTATTCATAATAGTTTTTTATATGTAAGTACAAAAAGTTTACTTTTTAAATATTATTGTATCATTTTATATTTGCGCCATCTGTTGATAATATAGCATACTAGTACATTATGCATTTTGCTACGTAGTTTGTGAAGAAATTAAAAGAGGGTGCTCAATTTTATAAAGTTAAAATAACTATGAGTTGAATTCTTTTAAATTTTATTATATATAATTTATATTATCATTATCCAAACAATTCATATCTTTGCCTGGTAAAAATAATAATTATTGACGTTTGGCGTTCGTATTGTATTTTAGCAAGGATTTTAGATATTTAGTTAAATTAAAATTAAAAAAAAATCAGTTTTAAAACTGTTAAAATTTCTCAATTTAGGTACCTATATCGAGTTATTCTATTTAAGTATACATATATATTTTTTAAAAGCTAATTAGTATGTAAGCTAAGCAGAATGACCCGCAGCTTACTTGATGGAAAGTTATCCTGGGGTCAAAGATGGTGATTAAGCCAAAAGAAACCTATGTCCTTACTCTAAGTTTAAAAGCAGCGAGGTTGTATTCTCCGGAACCACCGCTTTGGGTAGACAATTCAAATCCATAGCGATGCGAATGATGAAAGATGAGGCGAAATTCTTAGTCCTAGTTAGTGGAATGTTTACCAAGTAAGGATGGTCTCTATTCATGTGATTAAATTTTTTAAAAAACACTTGCACTGTTTCACTTATTTAATTTTTTTTTATATATAACAGCCGACCGGTTTCGCTTTATTACAGCATCTATGTAATAAAGCGAAACCGGTCGGTTGTTATATAAAAAAAAATTATATAAGTGAAACAGCGCACTATTTCCACCTTTGGTGTCTATAGGCGACGTGTATTTCTTATCATCAGGAAATCCGTCTGCTTCTTTGCCTTCCAATATCATAAAAAAAGAATAAAATCAAGAAAAAATAAGAACAGATTCAGAAATAAGAGATAACCGACACCTGCTGCCATGTGGCCGGGGTGTTAGAATTGAGATGTAAGTTAGGAATGAAGTCGCGGGCACAACTAGTATTAAATATATACATTACGTATAACTCAAATGCCTCTAGCCTTTGATATTTAAATGGAGCCCTCTCTGAAACTTGTCCTATGTTACAAATAATAGAAATTAAAAAGTTTAAGAAACTTAATTGGTTAGTTGGCATTCCTATGGGTTTCCTGAAGTCATTTTAGTGTTACGTCTCCTACATTCGAGATTGTCACATCAGCTTAGTGGTACTACAATACATTAGTGTTTCAACTGTTAGATCATTAGTTTGAAAGTATCAAAAATGTATCAAATTATGACATATAGGTCAGCGCAGATTTGTTTTTTTATAATTTCACATAAGGTAAGGTCACAAGCGGGTCTTGTGACGCTTCTATCTAATATATAAAATTGTCGTGTCACGGGGTGTGTAATTCAACTCCTCCTAAACGGCTCGACCGACTTTAATAAAATTTTGTGAGCATATTCAGTAGCTCTGAGAATCAATATTTTTCAAACCCCTAAATGATAAGAGTGGTCCAACCCTATTTTTTTTATTTTTTACACAAATTTTTTGTTTTTATTTTTTTATGATACAGCATACAAAAATGCATACAACCCTAAATACTTACTTTTTTATCAGCAACCCTTATTTTTTATGGCCATTTTAGTGATTAATTTATAAGGCAATACAAAGTTTGTATAATACTAATTTACCACCATATACATAAATTTAAGCTAAGAAACATCTCGATCATATTAGATTTAAAAAAATCGTCCTATTTCCTTCCTGTTTCTTTCTTTTCTGTCGGGGGCTAAAAAATAATCTTATTATTGAAAAAATACACTTTTTTTCATACAAATAGCTAATAATAGTCAATGGCGGCATGAAGTTAGCCGGTTAAAAATTTGTTTAAACTAATTGTATGAAGTTGAGAGCGTTGAAATCTCTAATTCTCGTTACTTCGTGGATGCTGTGGCGGCGTTTTATCTCAGAGATGATTATCGGGTGTGAATTGCTGACTCCAAACGTGGTATTGTTGTAAACTGATGGAAATAAAAGGTCATCTTTTATGGATGCGGCAAACAGACCTTTTATTATCGAGACGAAATGGATTCCGTCGTTGTTACTAATTGATAGCGTAAACTTCGTCGTTTTTGTACGACATGTCTGTTAATTCAAGTTTTTATATTAATAAACTAGCGACCCGCCCCGGCTTCGCACGGGTATACTATACATATTATATACATAAAAACTTTCCTCTTGAATCACTCCATGTATTAAAAAACCGCATCTAAATCCATTGCTTAGTTTTAAAGTTTTAAGCATACACAGGGAGAGAAAGAGAAAGTGACTTTGTTTTATAATGTGTAGTGATAAATACCTAAGAGATTAAGTTGGTTTGTCACTATAGAGATAGTAAAGCACCAGTGACATCTATAGTCCACCCAAAACAATTGTTACTTATTTGCTGGACTATTTATTTCGGCATCTTCTTCCCCGTTTGAATTTAATTATTTTATGTAATTATAAAAACTAGCCGAAGCTTAACTATCCTTTTTTATTACATAGGCGATCGGAATTCCAGCCAAAATTTGATAAGCCTTTTCAGATATATACCGAAACAAACAGTTAGACAGACAAAATAAAAAAAACTTTTGGTATAAATCTATAGACAGAAAAACTTCACTTTCTTTATGATGAAATTTATACTATCATGTCATCATTATTATGGATATGAATACACAAAAAATATCCCCGGACAAATTACACAATTTTATCTACCCTACTACTACAAATAATTAAATAAAATACCTGGAATACAGACATGGTAATCACACAAATTCCTGCCCCAGCCGGGAATCGAATTCGAGCCTTGCGGCTGATCCGTAGCGTTAGTTATGTGAGTTAATCCAGCGACCAAAAAGAATAATATGCATGTTTTTTTGTTTTTTAACAGTACTTCAAATAAATATATAACTGAATAAATATAATACTTGCAAAATAGTGATAAATAAGCTAAAAAAATATCCAAACTTATCATAATTTTTAGATGAGATAAACACCTCTATTTTAGCACGCTTATTTGTGACGTCACTGTCTACTGAGAGATGAGAACAACAATTTGTCAACAAAGTGAAATTATGCGTAGTGTTATTTCACTTCACTTAATTAATTTCACTATATGTATTTATTACAAATGTTGTATTGTCCCTGTATGCGAAAATTTTCATATTATGCCCAAATATGCAAAAATAAGGATATCAATTGACATGACATTGACAGTTAACAGTCACGTCACGATTCGTTTCATCTATGACGTTGTGTTTTCGAAATTTGCAAGAGTAAAAAATACTACTTTTAAAGAATTAATCCTAATAAAAAAGTTGAATATTAGCAAAAATATGTATGTGGGTATATTTCTTCAGCATAAAAAAATACACGTTATTTTTTTGGGCTATATCTAAATCACATGCATATTGCCTATTGCCATAAACGTAACGTTTTAAAGTCTATCATTACGATGTTCTCAATTTAACAGTAAATCTTTCCATTACTCCTACGTTCAAAAATAAAGATTATAACCAGACTAACCTTTTTGGTCCATTGTTGCGGTAAATCGTCACATCCAAAAGCGCTGGCGTGAATACATACTATTGTATCTGAATTATGGACACCAAATTCCGTTCCTTACTTGAAATGTTTTCGTAGAAGAGACTCGTGGGCGGTGTCGCATCGTGGGAAAACTATCCAAAATTATAGAGGCAACACCAAAATCTGGACAAAGTCAACCTTAACACACGTAGGGCTATTTTGTAGTTAAAATTTTAGTGTCTTGACTCTTAAATCTCTTACATCTTTTGTCTTATTTATCAAACTTTAAATTTGAAAACAAACACGTTTTTTATTAAAATCCCATAGAAATCAATTGGAGTCGTTTAGTCTCGGTAAAACTCGAGAACGGCTCGACCGATTTGTCTAATTTTGGTTTTGAATTATTTGTGAAAGTCCAGGGAAGGTTAAAAAGGAGTAAACATTAAAAATTACCTTCAA
The DNA here is from genome assembly GCA_018236625.1 of Lasaia peninsularis. Lineage (NCBI taxonomy): Eukaryota > Metazoa > Arthropoda > Insecta > Lepidoptera > Riodinidae > Lasaia > Lasaia peninsularis. The sequence continues at coordinate 9,134 of DVZL01004115.1, read as the reverse complement.
GTGCGAATCGAACTCACGCACCAAGGGTTCTAAAAGACAGGCTCGTCCAGGCATAGATTTTTATATTTCCCCTGTACTTGCAATTTCTGTGTCTAAAAGTAGAGTAACAATCGTAGCATTTTATTTAGGAGGTCAATCAAAAAAACATTTAATATATTGTTTTGTATTAACAAACTCGCTCGCTTGTCCCGGCGAAGTTCGAACCCCCCGCACTTTGAGGGTATGAAAAATATGTAGATGTTGAACGATTTTCAGACATACCTGATATGCACTCAAAATTTCATGAAAACAAAACGGAGCGAGACAAAAAATATTCTATGTCCGTCTCATGGTTCTAATTTACCTCCTCACCATTTTTTATGCAAATCGGCTCAACCGTTATTGACTTATAAATAGATTAACTAGCACTACTTTCTATTATATATACCTATGAATAATTTGGCTGTTACATCTAGTTACGCCCGCGTATGAAGTTGTATACTTCTAGGAGCGGTTTGAGGTTGAATTTAAACAAAAATCTTTCTTTTGATGCCTACACTATTAGAAAAATTCAAAAATACGGGTGCGAATTTTAAATTTTCTAGCCCTAAAGGTTTGGTCTATGGGCTGTTACACAATCACTTTCGCCTTTTATATAAATAGATGAATGTTTAATTTAATGAAAAAGTTTATAAACGTTTTCTTTAATTAAGCATTACTTTATGGAAACCAAACAATTTTTTCTAAAAACACCCGAAAAACTTACAAGGATGCTTCGAATAACTCTTTTAAGATATGTGATAAAATAACGTTTAAAATTATACACGCTTACAAATAATTTGAACTAAACATGTTTTTGTATGTTCATTTCAAATCTTATCTTACAAACACTTCTTTCTCTTAAGCAAGAAAGACATCCTCATAATAATTAATAGCGTATTTTCTAAACTAACAACCATTAATTTATACTTCCAAATGACTTCCTAAAATATATGACAGACTGTCCTAATAATCTTAAAGATAAAATCAATTTTGACACTATCGGAGAGATTTGTAAGGGAGATCCCGTATTCAAGATTTATCACCGTGTGTGTGGCGCTTAATAAACAAACGATCGTCAACCGAAACAAGAGATCTATCCTTAGGGACCCGACAGACCACCGGCGACGCACCAGGACCATGCGCGACAAATTTATTGACACTCGTTCAATTAAAACCATTGTTGCCGCGAATGGTACGAGCCACAACAGAATAAAACATGATAACTCGTGTGCATCTTTAATGCGTTCCCAGATATCGCTCGCCCGCTCCGTTCGCCGTAAAAGGAGATTTATTAAAACTATTTGGAAACTGATTCGATCGGAACCGAACGATTTGACATTTAGATAAGAGGTGAAATTTATTTTACTTCAGCTGCGTCGCTTCGCTCGGGTGACAATGGAATAAAAAGGTTATAAAATGCATCGGTTGCGACCGGGTCGCCCACGTCTCTCGGGTGTACTCACGCGACACATCGATACCGGTGCTCGCCGCTGATAAAATGTTATGCTATTACAAACGATAGTTGCACGTGTAAATATCTACGTGAGAACACGACAGATAAGCTGCCGTGCGTGGGCACAAGAAACGCACAGACGCCTCGCCGGAGGCGCCAACTCGCAAAGTATTTTCGATAATCGACTAACTGCTTTTGATTCTAAATCTGTGTTATTACTCCGTAAAACTGTACAAAATTTATTGTGATTACAGATTATAATCTTTTTACCAGAGTGCAAGAGAAAATATTTGTTTTACGCGGTCCTTGTATTTATTGCGCGTTCATTAGTATTCCATACCCAAAGGGTAAAAACTTCGTTCTCCGTATTTCTCTTGCCCCGTATTTAACAGCAAATAAAACGCTAAAACAGTATAAACTAAATACAATGTAAAGGGTGCTCCCATACAACAAATGTAATTTTTCTGTCGTTTTTATAAATAATATTTTGTTTTTAAATATTTTACCCCCGTGTTGGTCCGGGTTCCGTTGTAAAATAGTCCAACTACCTTCCATCAAGGCAGTCCGTAAGAGGCGAGCACAGGGTCTATTGTCACCAACACCGTGACATTGACTAGGTGGTAGAGTCTTGTAGCGACTCGCCCGGATTGGTAACACCGCCTTACCTATTCCTGCCACAATAGCGTCAATGCTCGCCATTATCGTGTTCTGTAGGGTAGGGTAGCCGGTAAACTTACTTACGCAAGAGGCTTACCAACCCAGCCTTAGGTTGGCAGCGCACTATTTCCAACTTTGGTATATAGACACCAATGGTGACGTGTATTTCTTACCATCAGGAAATCCGTCTGCTTGTTTGACTTCCATTATCATAAAAAAACAATTATTCCTTTCGCGTTAAGATTACAATGTTTCATCGTTACCCGCTGACCCATCATTCAAGACACATTTAGAAAGTCAAATTTACAGTGACTAGTTGAATTCATTCTTTCAAACGAAACTGATGTATCCTAATAATAGTATTTCTGTGAATAAACTAAAATAGATCCCCGCTATTGACAAGCGACATTCTAATAGTAAAAAGTGAATTATGTTTATTCTTAATTAGCTTTGTTAGTTGTGTATCATGTAATATTATTTTTAATATACGTGCTTAAATTGAAAAAACCCTTTGGTAAATGGCGGGTTTTGAACCTGAACTAATGGAATGAAAATTCGAAGCTCGCCTTAGAACACCGAGGCTCACATAACCAAATTATAATACCACCCCTAACAGATAGTGATAGTTTAGTAACAGAGTCTCGTTTTTAGCTTTAAACGCAGAACCCTAAAGAGTGTTCACTTTGCATGTTTCCTTACATTTTCTTCTCCATTTAAACCGATCTTATCCAAACGTTGTATCGATAGTTCCTGTTAACGCAACCATTTACATAATATTTCAATGATGTTTGAATGTTCTTAGATAAAATTTAACAACATTACCTCTTTCGTGGGATCGGGGATATCTTAAGTGTTACTTAACGACGAACCTCGAGATAGAATAATGGTACTATCTCGGTATAATGAAACATTGTTCACATAACAAAGTGCTTATACCCCTCATCCAAAATTATTATGAAATAAAATTATATAAATACATATTTGTATCTTTATACTGATATTTAATGTCTATTACCGCAACATAATATATGTTGCGGTGTTTTTAGTTAAATGTCATCGAAACGGCTCGACCAATTCTCATAAAATTTTATGTGCCTATTGGGTAGGTCTAAGATTTAGACATCAATTTTTCATATCCCTAAGTGTTCGGCATCGGCACGAAGTTCACTGGTACATATTATTTTTAATCTTGTAGGATGAATAAAATTGCATTTTTAAAAATAAATCTTCCTTTATACTATTACATTTTTTAATTGATTCCTTCGTCTGTGTGTATTCTCGTTGCTTTCTTAGGATGTCATACCCTAACGGTAAATACCCTTTTACTGAACCTTCATTGTCCGTCTGTGTGCCTGTGTCAGTCTATCAACAAGCTGTGTCTAATGAAAAGCGATAGTTAAACAGTTGCCACTATAACAAAAAATAGAATAAAGTAAATATTTCAGTAGTCTTCCATACAACAAACGTGATATTTTGCTAAGTTGTATCCCGGTGACCAATAGATGTCGCTATAATTATTTAAAACTGACCATTTATTTAGTTCAATACATGTAAACTTTTATATAATTAAAGTGAACCCGAATCGCACTTATATATTTTAAGACAACTGGTTCAGCGTTTCTTAATACAAAATTAGAATTAAATAATCAAAAACATTTTTTTTATTTAAAAAAAGGGTTCCGTTTTCTACCCTTTGGATCTAGAACCCTAAAAAATAGCCAGCAATCGCCAACCTCCCCCCCGAAGACCATTTAACAAACTTACTACTGTCATAAAAAATGACTAAAATTAGTTATCTTTCTATGATTTAACACCAGTGAGGTAAATTAGTTACGACGATCATAAATTATCTCATGTAGGAGTAACAATTTACTTGAATCCAAAATGGATATTATAATTATAATTTAGAAGATGATTAATTGACACATAATAAAAGCTCTCATGTTCTACACTAGCTGAGTGACCAAGTTTTGCTCAGGTAATCTATATAAATAAATAAAATTGGGGTATCTGTGTATAATTCTAAAATGACCATTTTTCACTAAATACATAGGTATGGTTCGTATACCAAGACAGTATTTTTTAGAGTTTCTGTCTTTCTGTCTGTACCTGCTAAGCTCTGAAACAACTAGACCGATTTTTATGAGACTTTCACTGGTATTCAGCTAATCTTACAGGAAACGGGGGTATACATTAAAAAAAATAAATAAAAACGACGACGAAGTTGCGGCCACAGCTAGTAATTAAATAAAATATAAAATAGCGCTTATATTCATAAAAGACTAGGCAAAGGTGCGTATGCAACCACGATTAGCCGACGTTATTAGGTCTTTTAATCTCATAGGTGGCAATACCGTTGCAGGACTCGGATGTCGTGCTCGATCACATGGGGGATTATTATACCGTAATAGAATAATAAGCGCCATCTAGTTTTATTTAAAAAAATGAGAAATAGTATTATTACGGTTAATACTTACTTATGTATCTTTAATACTCAATTATCACAATCGTTAGACTCCTTTGAAACAAAAAATATCAATGAATAATAAGCGTCATCTAGTTTTATTTTAAAAAAATGAGAAATAGTATTATTACGCTTAATACTTACTTATGTATCTATAATACTCAATTATCACAATCGTTAGACTCCTTTTAAACAAAAAATATCAAACTATTATACATAATAAATAAACTGTAATGTATGTTTGAATATTAGAATAATCGCATTTTACTAAATATATCGAGTATGTACCTATAACTACTATTATTGAAATAACTACTATTTTTTTTGTCTGGCTACTACTAATAAATATCTGGAACGGCTGGACCGCCATCAAGTAGCTAGTGCAATAAGCAGCATCTTAAGCTCCATTTATTTTAGAATTATATTAAGCAACTAGCTGTGCCCGTGATTTTGTCTGTATTTGATTTAATCACCAACACCGTGACATTGACTAGGTGGTAGAGTCTTGTAGCGACTCGCCCGGATTGGTACCACCGCCTTACCTATTCCTGCCACGATGGCGGCAGTGCTCGCCATTGTCGTGTTCTGGTTTGGAGGGTACGGTAGCCGGTAATTTTACTCACGCAAGAGGCTTACCATCCCAGCCTCAGGTTGGCAACGCACCATTTCCACCTTTGTGTATTTCTTACCATAAGGAAATCTGCTTGTTTGCCTTCCATTATCATAAAAAAAAAACAAATTATTTATATACCCTACGTGGGGCCGCGTCGCGTTCAACTGATGCGGTTCCAGCGTAAGCTGAATCCCATTTAATATTATTACGATATGAAACCAGAGCTCTTTTTAAATTGTTACATATTACGTGATTGACATAAATTAGCATAACTTCTTTATTTGTAAACCGATTTAAATGAAATAAACACTACTTAAATATAAAGTGAAAGTTAGTTTTGAAAACTGCATCCAAATTGGTTGAGCCATTTCTGAGTTAGCGTGCACAAATATACAGACATACAGAAAAAAATACAAAGTAAAAAACTGTTGTTATGGGTTCTCTTGCATATACTAAGCCTGCACATTATTTATTTAAATAAATTTTCCATGTACCTAATTAGTAATTGAGAGTCAATAAGCCACTCAATAAAAATATATCAAATTTGGCTTAAAAAAGTAACTAGGATCTCGGGCTATATTTATCAATGTCAAATTGGTGCAACAGAATCACCCCGCTCTTGTTTTTTCTACAGAAAAAAACTTTGTTGGCAAAAAATAGCAGACAGGTACACGACCTTCTTGACTGTAAGGGACTTTTGCTCTAATGGTATCTGAGGTGTGTCAATTCTTTTTTTTCTCTAACTTCCAAAAAAGTACATTTTATTTTATTTAATTTCTATAATTGTTGTATGGCAAGGACCGCGTTGATGATAAGACCACAATTTAAAAATTTTTGGTCATATTTATTATTTTATTTATATATGTTTATATTGTACATTGATAAAGTAAATTAAAAACGATTAGCAATTTAAAATAACAGATAACTTTCAGAAAGCAATTTTTTTCCAATTTATAATACTTTTTGCGTAAAAATGCAACCTTTTTTTATATAGTCGGTTTAAAAAGTAGCCAATGTGTTGTTCTTATGTATAAGCGATCGTACTGTAAATTCTTATCTAAATTTGTACAGTAGTTCTTTCGTGAAACAGTAACAAAAATCCATACTTACGAACTTTCGCGTTTATAATATTTGTACGATTTACATTGTTAATACTTTTATTTACGAAATTTGCTGATTATATGAGAAATCTTAACTTTGACCTGAGATCGCCCACTTCTCGTGCTCTTTCTGGTCACACCATCGCCCATGCCGACCTTATTTTCAGTGCACGATATAGTTAATAACAAACATAAAAGCCCACGCACTTCTGTGTAGTTTATATGGTGCGGTTTGCGTGAAATATGACTAAACTTTTATTTCTAACTAATTTCAACGCGGTAAAACTTTAAAAGCCGACTTCAGTTTAATTAACATGTCGTCTAGGTCTAACTTGTTTTGTTTTAGTTCATATTTCAAACACTGCTGTATTAATCTCTTATAATTTATATGAAACCACTTCTGAAGGATAATCTATTATAAAAATCATCAAAATCCATTTGGGACTGAAGAGGTAAATGCGAACACACAATATAGAAAAAAAACATTCAGCCTAATTGAGAAACTTCTCAATTTTGGATTTTGTTAAAAAGTTATAATTATTGTAAACAATTTAGTAGCAGAATTGCCAAAAATGATTAAGTTATTTATCTCTTTCGCCGTTTTGGATAATATTGTCGACTATTAAAGGAACGTATTTGAAATACTGGATAATCCTACTAGAACTGTTTCTGATCAGGCACTTGTAGTACTTCTGATATAACTTCTCGGAATTGGTTCCACGACTATAAGTTTCCAAAAATTTTTAGGTGTTAGGGACTTTAAAAATTAAACCAAAGATATAAAATATTGCCCTTAGAAAAGAAACGTGGAAAGTTCCTTTCGTTTCTACTAAAATGAGTTCTATTTATTTTGTATTTCCATGTTTTATGCAAAGAGGAAGTCATAACAGAGGTTTACAATATCAGGAAGTTTACGATTTTCTCCGCGGCTACGAAAAGCGTGTTAAGGAATAATATTTAAAAGAAAAGCCCTCGCGAAAAGTTTTCAAATACTACTGTCATAATTTTGCTAAATTTGTATTTTTAAATAAATGTTATCTTACCGAATAAACAACTTATATATCTTCATTACGTGTATTAGTCAAAGCCCCTAATACATGGGAATATTTAAATAATATACATGCAGGTAAAAATTATTAAAAACCGCTCGGACTTAGAAATAAGGACAAATGCTTATCACCGTTGGAAATCGAACCTAATCTCGTGTATAATCATTGAAGTTATGCATATTATACGAAAACCTTTAAGCAATATTATATCAATAGAATTATTTTTTTTTATTGTATTGGAAGAGAAAGAAACGGTTTTCTTGAAAGTGAGAAATAAATGACGCTTATAATACACCAATTAATTTAATTAAAATAAGGTAATTTAGATTATTATCAAGCCTCATGCATATGCAAGTTTACAAATTATGTATCCTTTAAGCCGGACTACGATAATGGTAAACTCTGAAAGACTGTAAAAGGTCACAAAAATGCAATACACAACCTACATTAACATTACGTATTACAAATAAGTAAATTGAATAAATGCTTAAAATAAATATTCAATTATCAATATAAGATTTGGACAAATTTATTAAATTTTCACTGGTCAAGCTTTTTTACCAAGACTTAACAAAATGCCGGTATAAAAAGAAAGGGATGCAACGATCATAAAATGATATAACGCAGGGTGCTTTTGTCGTAAAATAAACCAAGCACCAACCGCCTCTCAATAGCCCTAGCAAGAACACGTTGCGTTTTCGAAAAGTTTCGTCAAAACATTGTATGCACTTAGTACTTAATATTACATATCAAAGTTAAAAATGCTTTTGCGTGAACACAAATTCATTTTAGTTATCTTTGATTTTAAAAGTGTGTATATAATGTATTTTTTTGTTTTAGAACGTAAAAAAAATTAATAAATACCCCGGGCAAAATGATCTAACACCAAAGTAAGTTGATTGCGTGATAATATTATGGGTTTACTATTCTAATAAATATAAATACTATTCTATTGATATAAATTATAATAAATATAAAAATCCAGAAATTCACGAAATTTCACACAAATGCCTGTCCCCGTTGGGAGTTGAATCCAAGCGTCGCGGTTAGTCGATGGTGATAGGCGCTTACGCTAACCGACGAGGTAGTTAAACCTACTGTATAGGTTTTTCTTTTCAAAATTAAAACAATAACGTGCAAATTGTTAAAAAAATATGCATTTTTTTGGTTCCATTTCTGTTGAGCGCTTATCCAATTTACAATTTATATTGTCGAGAAGTTTCGATTTAAGTAATCGAAAATAAGTAAAGTTCATGATAGTACTGCTCGTCCAATTCAATATAATAGAATAGAAACATTGTGTTCTAAACCTATTCTACAACAAGGTCTTATTTCCATTATTACAGAAGCACAACAATCAAGCTATTGTATGTTTAAGCTTCTTTCAGGGGCTTTACTAAAGGTTAATACTAATTGATTAAATTTACATATTTTTCTACCGAATATTAATATCTTGCCAATATTGTTGTTTTTGATCATTTTTAGGGTTCTATACCGAAAGTGTAAAAGGTCTATTACAAGACTCCGCTGTCCGCTGTATGTCTGTCTGTCATTCATCAGGATGTATCTCGTAAACCGTGATAGCTAGACAGTTCTAATTTTCACAGATGTTTTTCTGTCGCCACTATAACAACATAATATAATAAAATACAACAAACGTAATTTTTTTGTCGTTTTTATAGAAAACTAGCTGTCTGCCTGCGGCTTCGCCCGCGTGAATTATTTTAATAATACAGAAAACTTTCAAAGGGCAGACATTTTTCCGACTTATAATACT
>DVZL01004114.1:0-13237 GCA_018236625.1 Lasaia peninsularis | reverse complement strand
GTGAATTCAGTCAGAGAACAATGGAAAATGTCTGTCTGTTGGGCTATCCAATTTAGGTATTGTAAGTATTTATTTAAGTATTAAAAGTCGGAAAAATATCTGCCCTTTGAAAGTAGCCTGTGTTGTTAAAAATGTTTTACGCGGGCAAAACCGCAGCGCAAATCCTATATCTATAAAAGCGGCAAAAAATTAATTTTGTTGTATGGGAGCACCCTTTATATAACATATATTTTTTGGCAACAGAAATATGTCTTCTGTGAAAATGTATACTGTCTAGCTATCATGGTTCATGAGATGGTGACAGACAGATAGACGTGCAATGGAGTCTTAGTAAAAGAGTTCCGATTTCGCCGTTTAGGTACAGAACCCTAAAAATGTTGAAGCTGAAATCTGCAATAAATTGAATTTTTATATAGTTCTAGTTGCCGACGGCTCGAAATGCGGGATAAATCTGTTTGGACTTTTCCACTCCCTTTTAGAAGTGTTTCAATTTTAGACTAAAAACTGTCTGTGATATTTTGCTGCCATTTTTTTAGCTGAATCATTATGTTTCAAGTTCATATGTAAAATTTTAAATATATTACCTATGTATAATTTAATTTCACTTTACTTAGAAGGCTTACCAACGTGTTCTAGTATATCTACTGGACTTACGAGTCGTGGATATACTAGCGCACCTCTGCCTACCCCTTCGGAAATAATAAGCGTGTAGGTACTTTTTTTTACATAGTAACATAATAATCAAATTGTATCAAACAATTACAGGTAAACACCGCATGTTTAAAAATAAAAAGTAACTTATTTAACTAGTCTAACAAATCATCACAATACGATAAAAAAGAAACATGAATACAAAATAAAAGAAAAGAAAACAATATGTAAATAAAAAATAAATATAAGTACATGAATCAATCAATAATGTTACTTACTTTTCTTCTGGTACTAAAGTATTCTTAATTCTCTCACTCTTTTTTGTTTATTATTTTAAGGTTTTTGTTGTGTAAGGTACCGTCCGTGGTCTGCAAGTCTACCGGCTACCATAACCTCCGGATCGGAACCCTTTAATGTCACCATGGCGGTAGAAATAGATAAGGTGGTCACTCAATCAGCGGTCTTGTTGGAAGTGACCCAGTTAATCTATGTTCGCCTCTTACGAGCTGTCTGGTAGGGATGCTTGAACATGGGGGAAAATACATATACACCCCGTAATTGAAAATAAGTGAACATTTTATATATTTTTTTGAATTTCTGGACAAATTGCTCAAATAGTTTTAAACCAATCTGAAATAAGCCGAAGTAAGCTAATTATCGACGTATATGACGGGTATCTTTCAAATGTATTAATACATAGAAAATACACTAGAGATAATACATTCAATAAACATCAACCCGTACGCAAATACAAATACATTCACACCCTCATTGTGAATGGTGTTAGACTTATACGGTACATATACAATATTATTCAAACAATAATAATTATATACAAATGTATATAGCAAATCATATTGTATAACATTAGTATTTTCATCTTTATGTTCATATCTTTAAGTTAATAATACTTCTAATATATCTCCAAGTTCTGGGTCAGTTTTATACAAAAAAATCACTCAAATCGATTAAGCAATAGAAAATTGAAGATATTATAATTAGTATTCTTCCTAAAATACTTGGTATATTTCTTAACATATATGATACATACCTAATATATTTTGTCCGCGTCTTTATTTATTTTATACATTTCTAAAATAAATGTAGCCTAAGCCATTCCTTATTACATTAGCTCTCTGCCAGTGAAAGTTCCATAAAAATCGGCCCAGTCGTTTCAATTATTAGCGGGTACAAACAGACAGACCGACAAATATTCTAAAAATACTGTTTTGGTATATATGTACCTTGTAAACCTACATAATATGCATTTAGTAAAAAGTGTTTTTTTTAATAGAAACTCTAATTTTATTTATTTGTAAAGATGTCGCCCGCGGATACGCCCGCATATTCAAGTTATTTAGACCTAGTAGTTATTTAGTCCATACAAACTTTTACCCCAGTTTCATGCCCTTGGGTGTTGAATTTTGAAAAATTATTCTTTACCGAATGCCTGCGTCATAAAAAGACGTGGGCGAAATTTTAAGTTTCTAGCCTTAAGAGTTTGACCTGTGTGCCGATACATGGAGTCTATCGTTTTTACTTTTAATATGTATTTATATAAAGTGACTAGATATTCCGGCGAACCTCGTACCGCCCGCATTTAGGGCTATGAAAAATAGATTCTTAGATCTATCCAAATGCACACAAAATTCCATAAAAATTGAATGGAATAAGAAGTATTCAATATCCGCCTCCTGGTCCTAAGCTATCTCTTAGCCTATTATTAGCCAAATTGTTTATATATCATAAGAAAAACTCATGGGCGAAATTTTAAATTGATACGTCAGTTAATCATTTTTGCCTTTTATAAAGATATGAAGTTTTACACAAGTTAGAAATATATGTATATTTAACGTTTACGTAAGCCTCTGTGCACACACAACTCCCACGGCACTTTCTTATTTACGTTACAAATAAAAATGTTTGAGTGTAAAACATTTCAGCTGGTAATATGAAAAGTTTACATAAACAATTCTGACAAGCTATCATTTGGAAATAAAGATAGACATTAACGTTCACTTCGTAGATGTTAAATCAGACACAAAAAGCGAAGTTGACATCTAACATTTGGAAGCTAACGTGTTTGGGTAAGGTGAGGCCATTACCCGAGGAGGGACAGATAGTAAGTGGCTGACTTCACCCCAGTCGTCTGCAGGTTCAACGCCATTAAGGCTCTAAATAGTCCGCCTAAATGCACGCTGAAGGGTTCTTACAAAACAAAATATCAAATTGCCCGATATTAAAGCAACTCTTTTCGGTATGAATATTTTAAACGTAACATTAAATATTATAATACTTGAACTTTTAGATATTCATGCGTAATATTCAGTACATATTTTATTTTAATTGTCAATATTTCAGTTTTTATTTTAGACCATAGCCAGTTCCTACGGATTTGACGGTGTTAAAATTAAGTAAAGTGGCCGAGTAAACCTTGATGGCCTAAAGATAAGCGCCTTGGATTTCAATTGTGGTAGTCCAGGTTTGAAACCCCAACGTGTAAGTTGATCTAACTTAAGTATTTTTTCTGAAAGCTGTTACGATGAAGAAAAACATCGTGAGGAAACCCGGGATGTGTGCCCGATATGACGACGGACTTGCCACCTGTCATATCATGGGGTTTAAAATATCGTCGGCTAATCGTGAGTCCATATGTACCTCTGCCTAATTTTTCGGAGATATAGGCGTTAAGAGATTTGTTTGTCAAAAGATTAGGTACTGGCAGTTGGCAGCTTGTTATAAAAATAATATAAATATAAAACCTCGTTTACAAATCCCCATTTCTCAGCTAGGATTCCATTTAAGTCATATTATTCGCAATATGAACAACTAATCCAGTTTAACTCCAACCAACAAAACACGAACGCTTTTCAATCGGGTGAGAGCTAACTTTTTAATTTCCTGCCGCTTTTGGTTCGACATTCACAAAGACTTGAAAACAATTCTATTAATTTAATAGTCTATATAAATAAAGAAAGACGGGTTTGTTACAACTCTTATAACTCAGATCTGCTGGACCCATTTTCATGTTTTTTTTGATTCGTTGGATTTGTCTCCGCCCCAAATAGAAGAATAGAAAAAAGTACCTTCACGCCTACTATCCCCGAAAAGGTAGGCTGAGGTTCGCTAGTATATAAGCGGCTCTTAAATCCAGTAGATATACTACAACACCCACGATTAGCCAAGGTACTAGGGCCCATGATGTGATAGGTGGCAAACCTATCGCCAATACAAATGATCCATCTTAAAAATAATGAAAACTCGGTGAATACATAATTATTACATAACTACCTAGGTTACATTAGGTTGTTTTGGCGGGGTTCGAACTTAAACTATCTGAATGGAATTAGGAAATGTGCAAAATATACAAATACTGTACTTACCTGTTTCCCTCAGACCAAAATGCAACAGAACTGACGAAGCTTTAGGATGAAGCGACTCGTTGATCAGTAGTGTTGTTCTCTTCTATATTGGTCTGTAGAGAAGGCGACGAAAATAGCTACTCGGCTTCGAAATGAAACTCAAAACGCTACATGGGGTCCGAAACACAACGTCGGCTTCAGGTGTGTCAGCATGTTACTTTGCTTTGAAGCTTTACTACAGATTGAATTTGAGTCTCGGACTACAAATCTAATGGGAAAATAAACATCGTCAAGTATACTGATATTACTCGAGAATTAGGAAGGTAAATGTGGCTCTTAATGGTAATGTATTTTAACATTTCGCGTCATCATTATTCTAGTGTTTATCCCGTTTTTTTTTATCCTGGAACCAGCTTTCCTATTACCATTTCATTCGTATTACTGTTGTGAGTCCACTGTATTGTTCCACATAACCTGTCTGTAATACGTAACCTGTGTGTAATGTCTTTCCTGAGTTTTCCCCTTTAAAGGATTCCTAATTCTAAAAAAAATCTATCTTGAACACACTATTTTAAAAGGTGAGAGGCAGATTCTTAGCTTTCTACCTTGAAATTACGGAATGCTCCATATAATCTTCCACCCTACATTTTACGGAGATGGAGGGTTAAAAAGAGACATAAAGCCTATATTACTCTTAATACCTTCAACTATCTTCACATAAAAAATCACGCTAATTTGTTAAGCCATGAAAGACGGACAAACAAACAAACACACATACACTTTCCCATTCTTAATATTAGTATGACTAGACAATGGTACCAACAAAAACCAACTATTACTAGCCAGGTAAAAACTTGTGAAACTAATTGGAGGTTTATCTTTGGCACCAAATTTTAACCACGCGATAGACTCAGTACAAAAATTAGTCTGAAAACTTGTACATTTTTCAGAGAATTAAATCACCTAATTTCATTTTAAATAACCTTCGTGACTTCATACAAAGAATGCGTAGTACCCACTTTCTTATGTTTTGGCATCATTCATATTCACAGAATTTTTATTACAACGGTTTTAATAGCTTAGTTCTTAAAAATCAAAACGATCTCAATAAGTTGTTTGTTCTAATGTAATGTGTTGTCGGCGCGATGAATTGAGTTATTCTACTTATTTACTAGTTGTGTCCGTGACTTTATCTACGTTTTAATTTAACTAAGTAAATGTAACCTAAGTTACTCTTCATGAAAGTCCCGTCAAAATCGGTTCGGCCGTTTCAGAGATTAGCAGGAACAGACAGACACGCAGACAAAAAGTCTAAAGAATGTTGTTTTGGTATATTGTGTACCTTGTTAATATAAATATGCGTTTAGAAAAAAACGATGATTTTAGTATTATATACAGACACTCCAATTTTATTTATTTGTATACATATAAGTAAATTCGGTTTGTTGGTAGTTAAAAATTTTATTAGAACGTTACTGATTTTAATAGGTTAGTTCTTAAAAATCTATACCATTATATTGAATTTCAAAATATCTGATCTAATTTTAAAAAGTAACAGCGCAAATAATTGAATATTAAGAAGAAGATAGTGTAGTCCGTTCGTTTAATCCCTAGAGCAATAAAATATAAAGAATAATAGAAATATTATTTACGACATCGCATTAGAAATCTCAAAAATATCATTTTTTCCCTATTATACAATGTATTATATAAAAAACTTCCACTTGAAACACTCTATTATAGATTTAAGCAAACATAGGGACAGACAGATAGGAGGAAGTGACTTTGTTTTATAATATGTACAGCATATGCATTCGATAAAATTGACTAACTTTTCTCTGCATTTAAACCCTTAATTAGTGATAAGCTCTGGGTTTTTTGATAAAAAATTCTAGTCATGGCCGCACTAAAGCTTTGTTAAATACTTTCTCAAAAAAACTCGTGCAAAGCCTCCGAATCTTCCTTTTGCGAAATTAGGTACGTCATTAGAGAGTCCGTGATGAAGTGGTTTATATCCAAGGGCTGCTTTATGACTATTGGAGTCATTACACTTTGCGCCGAGACCAAGTATTTGAGAATATTCTGAGGCTTTTTACGCTGCATGCTAATTTTTCTTTTTACAAGTACATTTTGTGATAATAGGCTTTGTATAATAAATACTTTTTAATTAACTAGTTGTGCCCGCGACTTCGTCCACGTTTTTATTTAATTGTTTTATTTCATACATTTCTAAAACAAAAATCTAAAATAAAAGTAGCCTAAGCCGTTCGTTATTAAATTAGCTGTCTACCAGTGAGAGTCCTATCAAAATCGGTCCAGCCATTTCAGAGGTTAGCGGTTCCAAAATCATGCAACCTTAATTATAAATTAACATTTAGTACCAAATCTGAAAGTAGATGTTGCTGAGCATTTTTACATCGCGTTTATTATTTAGATAATTGTACTCAGGCCCATATACTCAATGAGGTATATATATATATATATGCACGATTAGTCGACGAACTTATATATAAGTTGACATTTTTTATGAATAACAGTGTAATATAACCCTCGTTTTTCTCGTTACAAACCATCCTCGTAAAAGCCTAGGTGTGTAATGGTTCGCGCTTCGAACTTCCATTCCGATTATTCAGGTTCAAAATCCGTCCTGTACCAATGAATTTTTTTTTTCAATTATGTACATTTTTGTCCGTACCTATGGTGAAGGAAAACATCGTGAGGAAACTCGACCTAATTTAGGATTGGGTCTTGTTTCCTTTCGCATTTGTAGAGGTCAAATGGTAGTCGCTCTGTATAAAAACTGGTCTCCTTATCAAACTCCCTGGATTAGGTAGCCGTCTATGATGCCATCTAATATAAAATAGGATAAGACAAAGACGAAGGAGAGTTTAGAACCTTTGTTGCGCGAATCAGACTCGCACTTTACCGGTGTTCGCTTACAACTTACAAGGCATTACAAATACGCGTTATCATGAAACTACCTACTATTTACATATTGCGCTATTTATTATATTATTTACCATTTGTTAAGCTAATTAATGCTATCTTATTATTTTTCTTCCAATGCATGGACATATAAATAATAATATAATTAGATAAGAATGGCTAGTTTACTTCATGAATATGTACTTTGTTTACATATCTATACATATTGCAGAATAATGAATTTTGTGCATGCAAAGTGCTCAAGTTTTAATCTTGATAATGCTGCAAAAAGTGAAATCGGGTATTCCTAATTCCAAAAAATATTTCAGTTTTATGTAACACTAGCTGTACCGGCGCGCGTTGCTACGTCAATAACGCCAGCGCCACCTGGTAGCAAGTGACATCGATGAATATGTCACACAAACCTTTTCCGTGGAAAAATACATGTGTACCTATACCAATTTTCATAATAATCGGTCTAGTAATTTTTGAGTTCATCGATGACATACATACGAACATTCATTTTTATAGATATAAGATATGAAATAGTAGTGATAAAGTATCCTATGTCCTTCTCTTGGTTCTAAGCTACCTCATCATCAATTTGTAACCAAATCGGTTCAGCCACAGTTGAGTCATATTATGTAGTGTAACTAATACAATTTCCATATTATAAATAAAGTATATTATAATACAATATTTCTTAAATCAAGTATATAACAAAATATACATGTGTATTTGTTAGATTTATTGTCTGTTTATGATTCGGGTGGTAATATCAAACCGCAGACGGGGGCAGTCAAGTCGGGAATTGAACATTTGGTATGTTGAACAGTCAGACAAGATTTCAGACGCATTGTTTAAATTATTCTGAGCATACTCTGGGTTGCTTCAACGTAGAAACAAATAACAGGGGTTGCTTTTAAATGTTTATCTCGATTTTATACACCATTTATAGTTTATTACCTTCAAATTAAACTTTGTCATTGGTTTCAACTTTATTTTTCCTCATATTGGTAAAACCTTATTATAAAATATAAAAATGTTTTTTAAATAACCAGCCAAGTGCGAGTCGAACTCGCGGACGAAGGGTTCCGTACCATTACACGTATGTAAAAACGACGAAAAAACTAAGTTCGTTTTATGGGAGCATCCTTTATATTTTAGTTTTGTCTATTTTTAGTATTTGTGTCTAGATATTACGGTTCATGAAATACAGCCCGGTGACGTACAGACATATAGACAGACGGACAGCGGAGTCTCAGTAATAGGGTTCTGATTAAACTTAAGTTTTCATTTGTATTTCCCTTCGTTAGTCTGACTAAAACTCGAGAACGGCTTAACCGATTTGGCTAATTAACAAAACTGCAAGGAAATTTAATTTTCCCAAACAAACTGTTCTTACCTGTCAAACGTTTGATTGATGTTCATGTATCCAGTGAAACGAAGTTCACCGGGTCAGCTAGTTCACTATAAAATCTATAGCAAAGAAAATCGTTAGCCATTCAACCTGTCTTTCAGAATAGGAATCATCAAAATCAATTTGGAATTGACGGATAGTTAGCGTAATAAAAAAACATACAGAGGAATTGAAAACATCGTTTTTGAAATCGGTTAAGATAGAATAAGGCGAGGAGTCTCATAAATTCGTAAGACCGTAGCAGCGTTGCAATATGCATATAAGTAGGTGTGCGTCGCAAATGGCTTTCTTTGTCGATTATTCAGATCGTGAGTCACTCAGGTCGAGGGCATATGTTACTACAATCGTGACTCAGAGCTTTAAAAAATCGGCCAAGTGCGAATCAGATGCGCTCACGAAGAGTACCGTACCATATATTTACAACTACTAAAAGGGCGCATATCTATTACGGTAGTAGTATAAAGCTTGCGTAATTTATCAAGCAACGTTATTTGCTTGTATGCTCAGATTATAAAATTGTTTTATAATCTGAGCTTGTATGTATATAAATAAATGTTTAATATTCAATCTAAGTTCATGCACCGCGATCTTAATATTCATAGCGACATCTATTGGTTGCCGGAAAAAAAATGCAAAAAATAATGTTTGATGTAAGCGAGTGTTTTATTTTTACAATAAGTGTTTATTTTATTCTTATTTTTAGTAGGTATTTTTGTTATAGCGACGACAGAAATTTGTTATCTGTGAAAATTTTAACTATCTAGCGCTTGTGGTTTATGAGACACAGCCAGATTAGTCTTAGTAATATGATTCCGTTTTTACCCTATGGGTACGGAACCTTAAAAACTGAAACCTTCGGACATCACCATGTTATTACAAGCATGAAATCTATCATGTTGCTTTAGATATGTTGCTATTACAGTAATTGGTACCTTACTCGGTTTTGATACACAAAAAACAAACAGGTTTCTTTTGTTCGCGATGTTCTTTTGTGTGCAAACAGTTCTAATAATGGTATTTCGTAATTTAAAATATTAATAATTTATCTAAGTTAGTACAATAAATTCACTTTATTTTCATATTTTAAATCAGAAATCAGAATTCTTTTTCACATTTAATTATATTATATTATAGTTACAACCAGGCTGTATCTTATATGAACCGTAATAGTTAGTTGAAATTTTCCCAAATTTTATTTTTCTATTGCCTATATAACAACAAATACTAAAATACAGAATAAAGTACGTAGAACTTATGATCTGATACGACCTATAGATGGCACTGTGCATATTTGAATCGCGGTATCACTACACATAATATTTATAATTTAGTTCTATTCGTCTAAGCAGATGATATTTTACATAAAACGCTATTTTTATTGATGTTTCCATAGTTGATAGATAGGTACTGTAACATTTTTAATAATTATTTTTACTGGTTAATAAGTAATAACCGTATCCGTACCGTTGAGAGTAAAAATGGTGGCACTTATATAATGAGCAACATGCATTAATGTAATATCAGGGATATCTTCGCGCTAAAACAAAAACCTACCATTTGTAGATGTCAAGCCATCACTACTATGTTATGTTAATACCACAAGGAATACCACTGAGTCATTTGTCCTGCAAATATGAATACCAAAGTATCCGCTAAATAAAACATCAAACTTGACATCAAGTGGAATTGAATTGGGAATATTTATGATGTGTACTGGAGTCATGAATCAGTAATAAACAAGTCGCAAACAAATTGTTTATGGCCGCGGTTCACTAGAGATGGACCAACCCTAGAGTATTGAGCATCGTTATGCGGACGGAGTAGCGTTCTGGTTAGGGTTGTCAATCTCTAATAAATTTTCAGGTTAAATCAAAAGCTTCCAAAACTTTTTTCTCAAATAAGATTGTATTGGTTATTCATTATCAACAACTCTTACTGAAGGGCTCTTTTTTCATAATAAGTCTCTGCTTTGAATATCTTCTATACAATAAAATACTATTCTGTTAATACTGGCACTTAAGAAATAAATTGTGATGCAACAAAATATAAATCTTATTCCCCTTATTTACTATTATAATCGGGTTGATCATGAATGTTGCAAAGAGATGCGAGATTCTTTAAGGAACTGTTCCATTTAATACCTGTCCCTAAGATCTACTTTCGTTTTCTGGTACTATATTTGTGGAACCTGTAGCTATACTATACGTCATACGTCATACGTATCCAAAACATTAATTGGGCACACAAGGAAAAACTTAGTAATTTTTAAAAGATTTAAACCATCCGTGAAACAACAGGTGTAGCAGATTTTATTTTTCTAGCTCACTTCCAAAGACAGTAGGTACGTTTTTAACGGACTTAATCAAAACACTGCTATGGAACGAGCTATGATGTTCGTTTGAGGGATAGAAATGATCCACTAATAAATTGCCACTGGGGGGGACACATGTCTTGTAGAAATTATGGCCGATGGGGAAGAGAGGTTTTCGAGTAACGGCCACGTAAGGCCGGTGTGCAGCTGCAGGACGGCTCCCTACAAGCTGGTCTGCCGATATTGTAAGGGTAGTATTAGCAGCATCAAACCAACTGAGAATGAAAACAATGGGGGAGGCCTTAGTCAAGTCATTAATAGATCCAACCAAATTCATTCAACTAATAAATAACAAATAAATATCCCTGGACAAATTACAAAAACTGATCTAACCCCAAAGTAAGCAAATGATGTGCTTGTGTTATGTGAACGATGCTTATACATAGAAATACTTATAGGTACCAGAATAAAAGTAATAAAATCCCAGATCCCGTAATAGATACAGATGTTGATTAAAAAAATGCCTGGCTCCGTCGGGAATTGAACTCGTCACTTGCGCTTAGTAGGCGATTACGTTAACCCCTCCACTACCGAGGTGGTCTAATAAATCAATATATTACTGAACTTGGATTCAGGCATTGGCCTATCACGTCAATGGTAACCCTAAGTCAGGTTCATTACTTGGTGCTGCAGACAATCAAACTACACAATCGCGACTCCCTCGTGGCCGTTGATTGCTGCAAATTTTAATTCGTCGAAACACTTTTGTAACTCATTCCTTTTTATCGCTGTTTAAGTGTTTAGGGTTTTATTGTCCTACAAGATACAACTTCGGTCATATTTAATCCATATATTTCCATACATTATCTCTTTTGTTATTATGCTCGTTTTGGATCGTAGAGTAACTAGTAAAAGACTATAAAGTAAATTAAAATTTAAAATTAGAAGCAATAGAATGTTTATTTCATGGCTTTATTAACTTCCAATTGACGTTTTTTGAAAGCAACATTGAAAGCAAAATTATATAAATAATCAATTAATGAATGAAGAAAGACGGAATTACTCACACGAAATAGGACCACATATAGACTATTTTAACGAAAATTGAAAGGATATGGCTGTTTTTACTGATTACTCATGATTTATTAATCATCGACTGGGCTTGAGAAACGTTTGTGACAGGATATTACATTGATTTGATCACAAATGTCTGTGAAGTTTTATTGACATTTTCACAGAAATTTTTGATAAACATTGTACTTAATTACCCCACCCACACCACGAAAAAAATACTTCGTTTGGGGCATACCTTTTCTATCTTATAACAACTTAGAAAAAAATTATTATAAAGTTGTATTATTTATTTAGGTCAACTAACAGTTAATAACAAGGGTTTACATAATAATCAGTAAACACATCTTAGATTTATAACAAATCAACACCATTAACCACAGCTTAAAAGAAACAAACATTGAAAAGTGAAAAGCGTTAATCCAACAAAAACTAAACTAGTGAATATAATAGGGTATCTAGAAATTCTAGTAGTAGTATCTAAGCTGTTTGCATTTTACTAAAAAAACACTACAATTTTCAGTTTAGAACAGAATAAATAATACAAAATAGGATGATGATACAAAATCTACCATTAGACATTTTTTTCTTAATAAATTAAATTATGGCGGCTTAACATGATAATCGTTACACAAATATAGCACAGACACTGTCATTCATAATACCTTGTTTTAACTTAATAATGACGATAAGGCTATCTAATATAAAATTAAAATTGTTGCTTTACCCATCTCATTGACAATATTCCGTAACATAACCATATAAATGGCCAAAATCTTACTTTCTGACATACGCGCAGCATGTTTCTCATAAGCAGACCCTATTCTCAGTGTTAATATGATGGGACGAGCGTAATGTTGCCAGTCCGCAATCATGTAGCTGAATTAACGTTATAAATTAGGACATAACCGTCTGAGCCCACTCAAATAATCGTAAAGCGTTGGTAGTGGTCATTCCCCGCACTTGTGCGCACCGTTTGCTCCTTTTGTCAGTTTCATTTCGCTTTGTACACGAAAAATCTAGATAAAAGAGAGAAATGTTCATCTTTTATTACAACTAATGTTTTACTGTCCATTCTGAGGACGTGGTCTATTGTGGTGGGCGAGGGCTTCTAAATTACTGATAGGTATATTTAATTCTAAATGCGAGTAACTGTTTTATGCTATTCTGAAGGTTAATCGCGTGGGTTTGATTCCCGGGTGGAGCAATTTGTTCTTGTTAATTTTTTTTTAGTTAACAAGTATCAGCTTACAAATGAAACTTGAACTTAAAACTAAATAGATTATGTGAAAATTATTATCAGCTAAATTATGCTCCGTTGGCATTAAGAATACAATGTATAATCATGGTAAAGGATTATATTTATTTTTGTACTAGCTGACCCGGCGAACTTTGTACCGCCTTAGCGTAACAATGATGCTAAACGGACTTTAGACTTTAAACTCGCCACGGAATAGTTATGTATAGATAAATATTATTAAATTATTTTCAAAAATT
>DVZL01004113.1:0-13237 GCA_018236625.1 Lasaia peninsularis | reverse complement strand
ATTGAACCCGGGACCCCACGTGGCTAACGGTCTTAACAGGCGACACCTGTACCGTTACACCACAGAGGCGATAGGTATGGTGGTGGTACTAAACCAGGTGAATCATAACAAAACTGTACCTACCTAATCATAGGTTAAATAATGATAGGCCTTCAAATAATGATAGTTCTTCAAGTAATGATAGGTCGATGTTAAACATTATTTTCGGAAGTACAAAATCGTTACTGCGATATAAATAAATCCAGCTGTAAAGATAATCTTTCAATGCGTTGAAACTTGAAAGTACTTACATACTTGGATTGAAAGAGGCCCATTATTTATGGTGAATTATTCATTAAGCGAAAATCACTTTTATTATCAATCGTATAACGTCTATAAAGGCATAGTTGATTTTGACAGATGGTGCACGGTTGGCTCAGATACAAGACGAAGAATAATGGGATACAAAACACAAGCGACTACCGGGCATTACGCCTAATTCATTAATTTTACAAAATATTCCACACACAAAAATGCACTTTGGGTTATTGGCAATTAAGTTAAAATTACATTAAACGGCCCATTAACTAAATTTGCGCAAGTTACATGAGTGTGCGTAGAGGGGTTGTCATAGAAACTGTAACACCATGCGCGCGCAACCAATACTTACACACACACCCTAAAATCTCCCCTTAACGTGCGAGCGAGATAGACTCTGTACACTCGACAACTTAAACGTTAACAAAAACATTACTTCTTTCATTACCATTGTCTCACATTACATTTTCCTCAAAAACAGTTTAAAATTACGCAACATGAGCATTTTGTGAATATTTAAGGTCGATGGTAATTATGAGATTATGAAATTAAGTTGTAAGTTAAGCTTTTTCTCTCTGCCAGTACATAAGCCCGCTCACAAAGCTGCCAATACGTATATACGGAACTAACCTGTGTGTGGGTGTTTTATACCACAGATTCTGCGCTATGGATCCCAGTATTCTTGCAACCATGGACAAAGAGGCACTGAAAAAGCAGATCGAAAATATGAAGTACCAGGCCTCCATGGAACGCTGGCCGCTATCGAAAAGCATTGCAGCGTGAGTAAATTTATTATTTTCAAATTTCGAATTCGCGTTGTGGTCGTGAAGTGAGCCCGAAGTGAGTAATGAGGACGTTTGGCCGGGAGTGGTTGGTGAATGCACGGGACTGTGGTGCTTTTTACGATGATTTTGCAGCACATAATCCCATGAAACTGCGATGAGTGAGGCGTTTGACTCTTTATCGGTATCGTGGTTTCAGGGGTCATTTTGAATGATTTAATCAGGTAGTTTATGTGTATTACGCGTGCACGATGTTCTTTTATATATTTTTTTTCGTGTTCTCTTTTTAAAATTTGCCTTTAATTCAAATATTTCCAAGAACTCGATATTAACCATTGTTACAAAGCAGTATTATTAGCGATTGTATTTAATCATACAAGCTTAATATTCAACGTATTCTAAAATAAAATCATCAAATTAATTGAATATGTTAATATGATAATTATTATTTCTGATATTCCTGTTCTGTTTTCTCAAGGGAAAATTAGACAATGGTTCCTTTCAGCGTGCTATTTTCGTAATTCTGGTTTCCCAAAACTATATTAAATAAAATCATAATATATTGTAATTGTTATTTTTCATCAGTAATGTGAAATTGTATTATTTTAAACTTAGATATTGAACGTTATGTGCAAAAAATATCAATTTGTTTTTAAAACAAAGACATTTTGTAACGTGTATCTACATAATATTATTAATAACTAATCGAATTGCAAATAAACATCAAATTTATTATTATATGTAAAAAATCACATAAAAACGAACTCATATTAGACCCAACGTCACACACTTTGTTTTGTGAATTTTCGTCGTGAAATTTGAACCGTTTTACCGTGAAAATTGTTTACTTGAAAAATATTTGTCACAAATTTGCTACAAAATACTTTACGGTGGCAACATTCTACCACAATGTGAGCAAATATTTTATTACGTTAATAAAATGTATTCACACTCTTTCTGAATAGCGCTTGTACTTTTCTACGGTAATATCAAAAAATACCGTCACGCCCATATCTCTGATAAGTTAGGCAGAGGTACACACTATTATACTAAAGGTTATAATGTTTATTTATTTTTCTTTAGTTTAAAAGACTTGATGATACTGTGAAAAGCGAAATCTGTTACTTAAATATGGAATTGTAAATAAAATAAATTGTGGAAAAGTACAAGTGTGATATAATAATTGTATTTAGTGGATTTGTGTATTAATGTGGACTAACATCGATTCTATTAATATTTTTAAAAATTTTGATAATTTAAATATAGATGCTATAATAAAAAAACTGGCCAAGTGCGAGTCAGGCTCGCGCACGAAGGGTTCTATACCATAATCCATAAAAAGGCAAAAAAATCACGTTTTTCGTATGGAAGCATATATATTTTTTTTCGGTATTTAACATTTGTTATTAAAGCGACAATAGAAATACATAATCAGTGAAAATTTTAACTTTCATGCCATCACGGCTTATAAGATACAGCCTGGTGACAGACGGACAGACGGACAACGAAGTCTCATTAATAGGGTTAAGTTTTTACCTTTAGGGTACTAAACCTTAAAAAAAATTGAGCTTAATAAAGTTTTGTAGGGAATTCAAATACACTATAAGGTATTTCTGGCATAGGGATGTGACGACCCCATCGCCAGGTAAAAGAACTAGTAATTGCATATATTCACCTAATGTAGTCAGTCAGACTTACTTCCATCGCCTTACCTATTGTTGCTACCTTAATTTCAGTGTTCGCCATCGTTATATACTATTTCAAAGATAGGAGAACTATTAAAATTAGTAACATAATACGGTTATCAGTTTCGAGGGTATCTCAGACTGTGATTTCAGCAACGCAACGCTATTTTCTTGGGTGTTTATGGTCACGTAATGTATTAACCACAAAATCTGTCTATTTGTCCTTTTTTGTGTTTAAAACAAAAATGAATTACTCAATCAACGTATTTTTTATTAATCATTTTACCGCGATTTTTTGGGCGAATTATATTTTATTTTTTGTTTAAATTCATTTTATTTATTTACTTAAAACTTTATTACACATGACGTGACATAACGACAAATAAGAAAAAATACATAACAAAGAGTAGGTACAAAGCCAAATCTGTTATTTGTTTTTCGGCTATGAAAATACCATAGATAAACAGACAGACAGAGTTTGTAATTATTATATTAACAATAACACATCCTTGAATAAAAAACCACTTTGTTTTGTTATATACTTTTAAACGGTCAAAAAGTAAGATATATTGAATAACATAGACATATCAATTACCACCTCCCGCAATTAGTCAGTCACTAACACCGTGACTTGGACTAGTTTGTCGAGATTAGCTAGGTCACACCCGCCAAATGTAGGTTATTAGTACCACCGTCATGTGTATGTCTTTCGACGTAAATTCAGTTTAGCTATTGTCATATTCCAGTCAAATGAAGAGAGTGTCTTTTTCGGTAAACTTGAGTATCCTTACTAATATAAAGTAACTCTGTCTTTCTGTTACGCTATCACGCCTTAACCACTGAACCAATTTTGGTGAAATTTGGTACAGATATAGAGTTCATATGCTATTTTTAACTGATTGCATTAAAAGAGGGTATGCTTTTACGCAATAAGTATTAGAAGTCGGAAAAATGTGTGTCCTTTGTAACTTGAATGTTATTTGTATTATTAAAATAATTTCTTATCACCAGAAGATGTATCGATTTATCTGCCTCCCTTTAATAAATAATAAAATAATCTGTAGAAACAGAAAAAAATACGTTCATCGTATTTTGTTTGTTTATCATTAATTTTGTTTTGTTTATAGTATTTGTTGTTATAGCCGGGATCAGAAATACATCATGTGTAAAACTTTTAACTTTTTAACAATCATAGCTGTTCATAAGATACAGACTGGTGAAAGACAGATGGACAGCGGTCTTCGTTACATGATCTCGTTTTTACCCTTTGAGTACGGAACCTTAAATATGTTAAAACGTCAGTGAAAATACGTATTAAGTTTAATGCGGTTTTCTTACTCAAACCATCCCCTATTATAAACATTTTGTGGTCGCACTGTTAAATACATTAAAAGGTGTTTAAACTCTGAGGCCGGAATTTACACATCCTGTATTAAAATTACTATATGTACAGTATGAGAAATAATTGTGAAAATAAGAACCTACTCCAAGGTCCTACTTCAAAGTCAGTTTCCATGCTGCATTTGATTCAAATCGATTCAAAGGTTTTGGCGTGTACTTTCACACCTATTATCTCCGAAAGGATAGGCAGAGGTGTGCTAGTATATCCACGACTCGTAAGTCCAGTAGGTATACTAGAACACAACCACGATTAGCCAATATACAGGGTGTATATACGTCAAGTCATATGGTAATCAGTAGAGACTGAGTTTTAACCCCAATATATTTCCGACTATATTCTCGGTGGCCTAGCGGTATGCGCTTTGAACTTCCATTCGGTTAGTTCAGGTTCGACCCCACCATGTATCATTGAGTTTTTCTAACTTATGCACATTTTCTGAGTGCTCCTACGGTAAAGAAAAACATCGTGAGGAAACCCGGATTCATTGAATTCAACCTCATCTAGGTTTGGGCCTCGGTTCCTTCTGGGTTGCAGAGGTCAGATGGCAGTCGCTTTGTCTAAAAACTGGTGTCCTAAACAAATCCCCTGGGTAACATCTGGTATAATACGGGATAAGCCTAAGACGAAAAATAAAAATATATCGCCTTTGTGATGGAATGGAATTAGCCTGACTTTTATCCACGGGGCCCCGATTTGATTCCCGGGAAGAGCAACTTCTTTCTACTAGTGTTTTCGGTTTATTTGAAAAACATAAGTACGGACTTGCCACCTTTCTCATTATGAGTACTAAACCTTGGCTAATCTTAGGTGCATATATACCTCTCCGTCTACCCATTCGGCAATACAGGCGATATAATTATATTTTCCGACATTTCTTGGATTTTTTTTATAAAAATTACATACGTTTATCGCTACGAAGCAGAAACCGCGTAAAAATCACACAATATTTATCCAACATGTAACCACCCTCATGAATCCGCGTCTGAATTAAATTAAACAAACATTGAAGATAAAAAGCTTTTGATATCATAAAAATACTTAAACAGAAATCTAAAAAATCTTTTTGAGTTTCAAAATTATTTGCATAATACTAACGCAATTACTGAATAGCTTTACATTTTTTTATTAATTACTATCTGTGTTTTTTATTAATTACTTTGTCCACGTTTTTATATAAAATAAAAGTAGATTAAACTATGCCTTATTACATCAGCTATCTGCCAGTGAAAATCTCGTCAAAATCAGTTTCAGAGATTAGCGGATACAAACAGACAGATAGACAAAAATTTTACAAAATGTATTTTGTTGTATGTACCTTGCAAACATACATAATTATGCATTCAGTAAAAAGCGATTATTTTAATATTAACAGACACTCAACTTCTTTTTATTGGTATAGATTTGAATATATTTTAGATTGCTTAATCAATAGCAATATAGAATACAATAATGTCTCAGCCAACTTTTGTGTCTATAACAGAGCCTCGGTGGTATGGTAGTTAGGGATTCTGATTTTAATTGCAGTAATTTAGGTTCGAACCCCGCCATGTACCAATGAGTTTCTTTAACTTAAATACATTTTTTGAGTGCTCTCACGGTAAGGGAAAATATTGTCTGAAACTGGGATTCTTGAGATCAATTCGACCTAATCTAGCATTAGGCCTCATTTCTCTTTTACGTTGCAGAGGTCAGAGGCATTCGCTTTGTGTAAAATTTGGTATCCTTATAAAACCCTGTCGATTAAAATATAGACTAAATATGGACCTTGATAAAGAAATAAGATAAAACTGAGATGAAGAACAATTCAAAACGCGCTGCTTGTGGACGCGATGTATTGGCGCCTTGTATATATTAATGGTACTTACCTGCCAATTAAAACTTTTTAAACATTTCCATAAGACATTTCTTAGAACTGTTGCGTTAAAAATACATGTTTACATGTAGGTACTACATAATTATTCATTCGTTTTTTATCGACACATTTCATTCCCCTCACTAGTTGATGGTGACATATTATAATAAAAGATGTTGAAATATTAGTGGTGTGACAAACAAGAAAAATAATTCTTGTTTGTCACACTGGTGTGACAATCTGGTGTGATCACGAGTCCGGCTTAATTTTTTTTTGTATTATTTTTTAATGTTTTAAAAAAAACCGCTTCGAAGCAAAGGCAATATGGTACGCTTCTGTGTATCTTAAGTTAAATATAGAAAACTAACGGATGATGTGTAATAAGTAGATTATATTAGTATTGCCCACTAGAAAAATTTAATATAAGTACGATAATATGTCATAGAATCATTATATATTATAAAACAAAGTCACTTTCTCTGTCTATCCCTATGTATGCTTAAATCTTTAAAACTACGCAACGGATTTCGATGCGGTTTTTTTAATAGATGGAATAATTAAAGAGGAAGGTTTTTAGGTATATAACATGTACAGTAAACCCGTGCGAAGCCGGGGTGGGTCGCTAGTATACAATATATATACACAAATAACCTCATTCTTTTCTAAATTTAATGTCTACATGTTAGTAAAAAAATATCGTATATATATTGGACGTAAAATAAACATAAATAACTCACCACTAGATTCACCGGTTGCCACCAAGATGCCAACCTGCACACCATCGCTGACCAGAGGGGCGCCCACATCAGACTATTCAATAAATTCTCATGTTAATTTCTATTACATAATAAATACCATCTGGGACTTTATAGAAACGCCTTAACATTTAAGAAAAGTTGCCCGACCTGGGAATTGAACCCGGGACCATACGTGGCCAACGGTTTTAACAGGCGACAGCCGTACCGTTAGACCACAAAGGCGATTATTATGATAAAATAACTGCAATTGTATATTTTTATTATTAAGTTTTACTCTTTTGTTGTTCCCGTGCAGCAACTTACCAGGGATCTTACTCTTTACTCTATGATAACGTCATGGTCCGGTCTATAAAATAGGGTAGGTAGTGTAGACTTGCACAATATGGGGACCCTTTGGGGAGGGCTACAATCTATAGACCACTTACAGGTGAAGTTTCACCTTCCTCGCTGCTGGCTACAAGGCTACCATCTTCAGATGCCTCCAGGTCGAGTTCCACGCACGATAGTTGTTCTCCGTTTCCTGGAATTATATGTGCATTTTAGGGTTTTAATGATTCTTGTCTACCTGAGTCTGATCTTAAAAGCTTTTGCTGAAGCAACTGCCTAACTCGTCAAACCGGAATACGACAATGGCTAGCACTGAAATAGCGGCAAGAAAAGATAAGCCCCTGAGTATAACGCCATCTATTACGTAAGTTAAAAAGAATAGTTTGATTTAGATGCATTTTTATGAGAAAAAGAAATATCGGGGATATTAAATATAATACTAATCCACGCTAACTATATCTATTTATGTCAAAACTTAACTAAAACTAAACTTTTGTAGGAATATTTTAAAATATGTAAGTCATGTCCCAAATTACCTACAATTTTGCTATTTTGATGGCAGTATTGATGATGACAGATGACAGATGCTATTTCTTACAACGCAACGCAATTGTGATACCCCTGTGGGGCTATTGTGTATCTTTTTGACAGTTAAAAGATACGAACTCCGAGCCCGATTTTCGTATTGTCTAACTCCAGCCAACAAATACTATGACGTCACGAGAATAATTAGACAATACGAAACACGCCATTTGACAGTGAATATACGAAAACTCGGGCTCGGAGTTCGTATCTTTTAACTGTCAAAAAGATACACAATAGCCCCCCAGGATACAGGATTACAAACCTTAAAGAAGATAGTAAAAGGACCATATTAGTAGTGAATATCTTGGAACTTATTTAGAAATGCGTCGCTTCTATAGATCGAATTTTTGTCATAACTATTATTTTAGCCTTAATTCAAATTACCAATAAATATATCCTTAATTAACATATTTTACCGTTTATTTATGAACTTTCTACCCTAACAAATATCTCCTACCCTGTAATAGTTAATATTTCACTATAATATTAATTTTATAATATCCTTAGTGAATTAAACTGCTGAAATAAATCCTGATTGATACAATATTAATGACACCTGAGGAAAGTTTTCTACCAAAACGACAATTTTCTCAATTTGGCCACACAGTGGAATGATGCTATAAATATAAGAGATTAATAAGGCTCATAATTTTGTAGGACAGTTATTTTGTTTAATGTGTCCCAATAAATCCTTTTAATTCGAATTGTAAATTATGTTCCCATTGTAGTTTTGTAATAAAATAATAATTACGTTAACTTGAAATTAGCTTTCTGACAATAATTATCGAAGGGCAGGATTATTTCCGACTTGTAATACTTATTGTGCAAAAACATATCTTCTTTTTGACGTAACCGGCTATACAAAACAAACATACATTCATACTCACAAACTTTTGAATTTATTTTACGCATCTCACTTGGCGGGATCATGAGAATAAATCGGCCAAGTCGGACTCGTGCATGAAGAGTTCTGTACCATCCTTTAAAACGACAAAAAAACATATTTGTTGTATGGGAGCACTTTATATATTAGGTAATTATTTTATGCTGTTTTGACGTGAATTATGTTTAGAATCGATACTATACATCGTGTACCATGTCAGAAAACCGGATCGTAACGAATTGGCCTATATCGTCTGACCTTAATTAAATACATACATAAACATGAAAACATGTAAAAGTTATGAAGAAATTACTATTTTATGTATTGATGAGCTCAGATGAGGATGCCACCGCTTTCCACAAGACCATGACTGACTATGACGATATATAAATATTTTAAACTTGATAAAATTAATTAAACTTTACTATTGGCGATTCCTCAAGTACTCAGCAAATATTCAAAAATAGTGTACTAGTATATTTACGACTCGTAATTCCAGTAAATATACTAGAACACCTAATATTAGTCAAAGTACTAAGGCTCATGACGTGATAGGTGGGAGCCTATCGCCACTTCGGGCACGTTCCGATCCCGGTAAATGTAATGCTTACTCAGAATAATCTGAAAAACATTTAAGAAAAGTTGCCCGACCTGGGAACTGAACCCAGGACCTAATGCGGCTAATGGTCTTAGCAGGCGACAGCCGTACCGTCACACCATGAAGGCGATTTATTGATTGTTTTAATAAAATAGGAGGAAATAAGATTAATAAGTTCAGTGTTAAATGCATTGGACTTCTACTGCGGGAGGTCAGGTTTGAAGCCCGTCATGTTATCCAGACAAAGACAAATCCTAAAACACAAAAAAAATAAAAATTGTTCTAGCCATTCTCAAGTTGTAAATCATGTTATATATAAAAGTTCATAATATAATCAATCATAAGTATGTTGCATATATTTACAAAGTACTTAACAATGCGCTTTTAATCAATAAAAACCTTTTCCCTAAATATTTTTGAAAGCATATGTTTGATATTTATTTATTTTATAACACACAACAGATTACAACAACTACTATGCTAATTAACAAACAAAATAAATAAATCTAGATTGTACTCCACAACGTGTATATACTAAATATTAAACAAAAATACTTATTAACTATTATTACATTAAAAATTACACACAACAAGAAAAAGGCTCTGAAGGGGAAAAAGAAGATAATAATAGTAAATAGTAATAGTATAGTGAAACCTTGAGCAACAGTGACGAGACGGTTTACTTATTATTACGATATTAAAAGCTTTATTTATTTATTTATTATTTATTTATTTATTTATTTAACACTTTATTGTACACATGAGATATTATAGCAAAAATAAAATATAACAAAGAGTACAAAAAGCGAGCTTATCTCTGTCAAGAGATGTCTTACAGCTAACCTAGGATAGAGAAAAAAGAAAAATGTTGTGCACAAACTAATCAACTATACAAAATAAAAGTATACTAGCAGCTAAGTTATTTAACAAAAAAAAAATACAAAATAAATTTATACTAACAGCTAAGTTATTTAACAAAAGTTACCGATAGTAACAAAGAATAGGATTAGAAAGGAAAATGATTCAGGAATAATAGATAATCTCCAACGAAAAGTTTTGCAAGTTAGAATTGCGATCCACGTGGCTTTGTGGGCGGGCGCGGGCTCATCCCACACCTGTTGGTGATCCGGCTGATCCGCCCCCGAGCGGATATACCCGGATATAGCTATATACACGGATATAAGGATTCGCTTATATCCGACACGCCTAGCGCCTTATATTCTTTTATCCAATACAAAGTCCTGTTACATTTATGATCTTTCCTTTACGAAATACAATAATAAGGTTATGAATTTTGGATTGCCTTGATTTTGATTTAGGTTGTTTTATTAAATTTGTTATTAATACGATATTTTGAAAAAAAGTCGTGATTTTAATTATAATACGTTCGCATTATAGCTGTGTTTCGTTTTACTCATTACCGATTAACTAATCAAATCACTTCTAATTATATTAGAAAGCAAAGGTCACAGAGACTAGTTTAAGCTATTTTATTCAAACGGTTCTAAAATTAATAATCCTAATAAAATAATAATGAAGATTTTTTACCGTTTGACTTGAACAAATATATGAAAATTGTAATACATTTATTTCATAGGGTTGGTGGTAGTGCTGTGCAGCTACTCTTCCGTGTAGGGATCCACCGCCTTACCTATTCCTGCTGCCATAATGACATTGTCGTGTTCCGGTCCGGAGAGTAGGGTAGCCGGTAGAATTGCATAAAAAGTCTAATAGCTCAACCATGAGATAGCGACCTACTTTCAGCATCTATGGTTTCTATAAGCCACGGTTGTCTCTTACCATCAAGAGACTACTCGGCGGTCGAGCGTAGTTGCTGTCCATCTTTGACGCACGAAGTCTCGGAGTTAGCGTACTCGCCTAATATTACTATCCTCGTACATCCGTTTCGATTATTAAGGAACAGGCATTATTAAGGAACATAAATGTCTATAATCCCGGTTTACATGTTGTTAATTTTCATCTAATTTAAAGTATGTATGTGTATTTGTATCTTTATCTAATACCCATAACACAAGCATAATAAAATTTGCTTACTTTAGGCTAAATCCTTTGTCAAGTGTCCAAATATATTTCTCTTACAATTACTTAGATAATGCTTTTCTTTTTAATGCTAAAATAGATATATACATATATATTTATTATTTTAGTATTCTTGTTATAGTGGCAACAAAAATACATCTTATTGGAAAATTTTTAACTGTCTGGTGTCACCAGATAGATAGACAGTGGAGTCTCAGTAATAGGGTTCCGGTTACAAATTTTTGCCATATCAACCATGTAATAAGACTGTAAAAGTCTAAATTAAAATAAAAATTAGGCCCAGTAAAACACATTTTACGCGTCGCCGCGATTTACGCTAAAATTACTAAACCGATCGTGATGAAACTAGACTAGTGGGTAGTCTGTGTTCCAAGATAAGTTGTAGGTTACTTTTTTGACTATTCACTTAACGGAGTTTTTGTTGAAGATAACATAGTTTACAGACTATGCAGTCATTTTTTCCAAGTCGCAAGTTTCATTGTTCAGAAATTACAGCCATACCCCACAGTATAAACAGTCGAACTACAATCGTGAGTTGAAGTCGGATATGTACGGGGATCTTTGAACGTATAGATCTTTTAATCATCATTTTATCTCATCATCAGATCATATTGGATAGGATGATATTTAGTTAGGGTGTAACCTATGTCCGGAGGTAGGTTATCTGCTACTTTTTATTCCGTCTACTTAATATGCTTCGGTAGGATACAAGATGAATTTCAAATCGAAACTTGCCTATATTGTCTGATTTTATGTTTTTTTTTGTCGGTGTCGGAACCATATTTTACATACTATTTAGACCTATTTAGGTCTCTGTGGTGTAAAGGTACAGCTGTCGCCTGTTAACACCGTTAGCCACATAAGATTCAATTCGGACTATATCACAGGTAGGACAACTTTACTTAAATATGTTTCAGATTATTCTGAGGAAGCATTGGGCCTTGGTAGCTTGACTAATCGTGGGTGTGCTAGTATATCTGCTGACTTACGAGTCGTGGATATATACAAACACACCTCTACCTCTCTTCGGAAATAAGGCGTGAAGTTATTTTTTTGCTATAGAAATACTAATATTTGCATGTGGTTTTATATGTGACACTACATAAGTTATGGCGTGATGACGTCATTACTACCCTTGCGAAAGGATTCGCGGGCAAAATGCTATTTACAAATACAAAAGTAAAAGAATTTGTATCACTATCTAAACATTCCCTAAACCTCACCTATAAATAAAGATATGTCTAACAACCCTTTCTAATGGAACACGACCTGGAAATCGCACAAAGGGTCTAAATGGACGTCTGAGCGTTCATCTTACCTATAAGACGAAGTTCAACCAACGACAACTAAACTCTAATTGGCTCCGAATCAAATTACAAACGGGGAATCGAACCCTCAATCTTGCACTTAACTGTATCAGATCCTTTTAACGGTTTAGTGGAGATCCCTCACCGAGACAGCTCCGCAATTAAGATATATAAGAGCTCTATTAAATAAGCATGGTTGAGAATTGAGATAAGTAAATTCATTATTTTATTGAATTTAGTTCAGTCAAGTTTTATAAGAAAAGAGGATATAGCTGTTAATTCTGCTGCTGCAAACTAAATTTAGCTTAAGTTATCACTATCGCATTTGAGAGTAAGACAAAGAAAGAGACAAAAGACTTTTAGTAATGTCAGATTAGTTTGTATGTAACATATCTACAGACGATTTCTCTATACTTCGGAATATTTTAAAAGCCGTAAAAGTTTTTATGTTCTGACCAATTTAACGTGAAAAAATATAATATCTCTATTGTTTTCTATTTTTTGAAAAAATATAGTATACTAGCGGCCCGTCCCGGCTTCGCACGGGTATACTATACATGTTATATACATAAAAACTTTTCTCACTTGAATCACTCCATCTATTAAAAGAAACCACATCAAAGTCCGTTGCTTAGTTTTAAAGATTTAAGCATACATAGAGATAGACAGAGAAAGTGATTTTGTTTTATAATATATGAGC
>DVZL01004112.1:0-13237 GCA_018236625.1 Lasaia peninsularis | reverse complement strand
ACTACAAAAACAACATAGTAGACATTAAAAATGCAGATTATAATATTTTTCAAAACTTGTTTACCAATGTAGCTGAATGCAAGCTACGAATTTGCCGATAAAAAACTTAAGTATCGATACGACCCCCATTCCATCAGCATCACTAACACGAACTGTCATAGGGATCAAGGTTCGCCGTGGCGAATATAGAATAAACGCATTTAACTAAATACATATGTATGTATACAACACGATAGAAATATTAAAATAATACTTTTTTGCAATCTGTCTGTCTGTTCCAGCTAATCTCTGGAACTGCTGACGTTATAAGGAGTAACTTAAGCACTTTATTTTAGAATTTTATTTAAGAAATGTACAAACTTCTAGTTACAAATAAAATAAACATTTTATTTGTAACTAGAAGAAAGAAAAGAAGAAAAGAATTTGAACTTTGGTGGAGATGAAATACCGATAACCACGGGGCTGCCACAAAATGAGCCTTAAAATTAATAAAATCTTAAAAAATAATTTACTTTTGACCATGACCTTTGATGATGAAGATCGTTTATGGACATCGTGCCTAAAATACAGAGGCAGCAATATCGCCAAAAGTAGAAAGCTAAGCTAAAAAAATCACAAGATATTATGTAAGGAATATTACTTGTGTTGCATAAAAATATATTCAACCGTTAATTGTTTTAAATTTAAAGTAAATATTATGTTTATATGTGCTATAATATAAAAATACGAAGTTAAAATAAATACCTTCACGCCCATTATCCCCGAAGATATAGGCAGAGGTATGCAGCTAGTATATTCACGATTCGTAAATCCAGTAGATTTACTAGAAAATCCACGATTAGCAAAGGTACTAGGGCCCTGATGTGATAAGTGGCAAACCTATCGCCACTTCGGGCGTATTCCGATCCCAGGCATTGTAATGCTTACTCAGAGTAATCTGAAAGACATTTAAGAAAAATTTAGTCCGATTTGGGAATGAAACCTGGATCTATGCGACTTACGGTCGTGACAGGCGACAGCCGTAACGTTACACCACAGAGGCGATTTAAAATAAATGATGTTTACTGTGTGCCTCCTATGTTATGATTGACGTTGAATGATAAACTGTAGCCTCTACAGTTGGGGCACGATCCCAGATCCCTAAATATCTAACACGCTGTCAGATGTAGAGTTATTAGATATTGTTACTCCTCTATTGGTCTAAGATCCGAATCTAATCCGACCTTCGCCGAGCTGATAATAGAATAAAACTTATTTTATAATAAATTTAGTGTAATAGAGAATATATTAAAAATGGGTTGCGAAAAAAAATCCTGGACCCTTTGCATAGTTTACGTGCCGAGCATGCGCACTTTATTTTATTCAAGGCGCCAACAGAGACAACTGCAATGTTCGGTCCTTTATTATTACACAGTATATCCGGGGTAGGGATCTCTCTGTCACTCGTTTTCACATGCGTGGAAATTTAAATCTTTAAGATTCGCAAACCTCTATTAGGATCTAACTTTTTTGCAGACGATCATACAACGTGTTCATACGTGTTTTTAGAATTATAAGTGGATCATGAGTTTTATTATAAATAAATAAATAAATAAAATAAATAAATAAATAAAATAAAATAAATAAATAAAACAGCGCTTATCCGGATATAATTTTTTTCTATTATCATAAGAAATATGAAACATTAGATAAAACGTCTTTTTTTTTAATAATTGAAAATATTTAGTCCAGGATTTTTTATGGCAACCCATTTGTAATATATTCTCTAATATACTAAATTTATTATAAAATAAGTTTTATTCTATTATCAGCTCGGTCAAGGTCGGATTAGGTTCGGATCTTCTATTATGTGTCTTAGTCTCATATCAAAATAAGTTATATATCAATTAATTATATTTCTGTGTATTTTTTCGTAATTTTAACATAAATAAAAATACATATAATATATCTTATTGTTTTATTAAGTAAGGGTTAAATTAAAACCAATAATATATTTAAAAAGGATTTATTTAAACTGGTTAAATCTTTGTATTTCGAACAATATCAGAAAACAAATGTCAGATTGTATGAAAAACATGAAAGGTTATAGCTAGTCTTGTGTGGAGGGTGCGAGCTCGTGAACACCGCGCGGCAATGGTTCCAATCTGTTCATATCTAACACGAATTTTACTAACATTATTATTGCATTGGCGATTTTGATGCATTGCTAAATGACGTCACTGGTTTGTAGGAATATTATTGGTATTCTGTTAAACGCCAAATCAAGAAAACCTACCATGCAAGTATAATGGTCGTGTTACAATAAACGAGCGGACTTGAACTTCGGAGCGCTCGCACGTCACAGAGACTGAATTATAATATAGATAAATCAACAGTTTTCACCTTACAGCATAAATATACTCTAGATTACATATTATAAAAAATAGTACCAGATTGTACATACAATATTATATGGTATCGGAAACATGGTTTACCCACAAACAAAATTCAAACATTTAGGACATCAAATATTAACTATATGTTCTTAGGAATCGAATATCAAATTTAATTTTAATTTGATTAATCTTCAATTTCTTACTTCAACGTTTGTACTATTCATTGCTTATCGTGTCTAGTGTGGCGATATAAATATCAACCAGAGTCAATGGATTTTAGAAGTCATAAAAAAACATTTTTGACGACTATTATAAAGACTCAGTAAGGTTGTGATCATGTGCAGCGCTATTTAAGAGAAAAACAAAATTATTTTTGGAGCGCGAGAATACATCTCTTCATTAAAAAGAAATTACCACCGTTTATTTTTAAAGGTGGTATTTTCTTTTGAAATAATTGACCAGAAAAATGAAATTAACAAAACAACAATACAATATTATATTCAGTCGCGTATCTTATAACCTTCCATCTAATATGATAAAAGTACCACACCGTAAAACAAACGCTATGATAGCCTATATTTACATTGTAATACGAACAAAAAATATTTTGTCAATATATTAATAAGTTTCGTCCAAATAATTACATCAAAATTCAATATTTATATTCAACTTTACCCCCCGCTTGGTGTTACGCACAGTCGACCTACTTTTGTATAATTTAACACCACTTCCAACTACCGCAATCATGCGTATGATATAACATTTGCATTTCACATAGTTGTTGCTGGAACTCCATAACGTAACATACGCCACGTTTGTTAGTCAGTAACGTTGTAATTGGCTCTTGGTCAAACTTCGGGCGACTTATATAATTTATTGCTAAAACTTTATTGCCATTCATGAAATCTTAACATTATTTTATTTTTATTTTGGAATCATCCCTTAATTACGCCACACAAAGTACTAAGTATAAACATTTTTAAACAAAGCCAGGCTTATTCCGCCATATTTGGTTTGTTCTTATTTATGCTAGAATGTTTTAAATGAAATCTCTGAACTCGATCCCTTCATAATTACATATAAGATACAGTCCCTTCATAATTATTATATGTATGTCGCGGAATTAGCCCAACTGTGACGCAATTTATTTATTTATTTCCTTTAGTAGTTAATTTCTTATATACATTAAAGGCTTAGTATACATACGGCGGCATTTTGCGGACGTTTGACACCACGCCCTTATCGATCAGATTCTTCGCATTTTAAATGTCGCCGTTGCTACTAAATTTTGTCTCTGCGATGTGCGATTACTATTTAATTATTGTTCTATATATTTAATTAAACTATTTAATAAAGAATAAGCAAAAGCGTGCTAATTCAATTCACACAAGACACTTTTACCTACACTTGAACGTGGATGTCTCAGGATCGTTGCTGTCACTACAGAAACATAAATCTTCTATATAGTATTATTTCCTTTTATAGGTTATTATACAAGGAAGTAATACTAGTGTTACTAGCAGTAACAATAATCCCGGGGCCCGTACTGTAGCGGCTGCGCCCGCTCGTCTCCACACAGACCGACGTACACATTATCAATTATAATTAATTGTGAAAGTGAGTGAATATCACAGTACTTCTGTTAACCTGATATAACACGGATTGGTGTTCAGCAGTAAATTCAAATTAAAGTAGCCCTATATTAAAAAAATAAAAAGACCTAGACCGTTTCTTTACCTACCTACTTGCTACGGTTAGTGGGCTCGCTCTCACGACCACTTCTCTGCGGTTCTTGTGATTCAATTAAGCTTATATGATTTTCTCTTTGACAAAAATCAACTAACGCAAACTACACGAAGTCCGGACACTACAATAAAATTATTACAAAATACTTGGTTTTTACAAAGTTTTTACATCGATTGGTCGTGACCGCGGCGCCGAAGTGCGCCGGCCCGAGGCCCGTCGCTCGACAATCTTCCATTACGACTATAGAAAAAAAGAACATTCTCTACGAAAGTATAATTTTAATAATTTAAATGTTTACAATAAACACGTTACAAAACACTGTACCCTTATAGCTGACGAATGATAATATTTATAACGACATGCGTAATACAAAGTTTCAGAACCCAAACACAAACGCGGCTGGCGTCCACAGAACGTATGCACTACTTAACCTATATACAATTATCCATCAAATGTAAAACGTGACGTATCATTTAGCGTGGTGGTGGTGATGGTGGTGGTTGTGTGTGTTGTCCGAATGTAGGCGAAGGGAATGGTAGCGCTTGGGCGGGGCGCCCCACCGACACCCCTAGTCCTCCGACATGAACGAGTTCTGCGACTTGAGCTCCTCCAGCCGCGAGATCTGCTGGCGCAAGTACATTATCCTGCGAACACACACGCGCACACGTTCATTTATTACTACTATACAAGCGGAAGTTGGTCTCAAATCTTACTCGTTTTAGTGTTTATTTTTGACTTGATTGGCCTGACATTTTTGGCATCGCTTTTAAATTAATATTAAATAAATGCGTAACATAACAATTTATTTTTAGTAGAACGCCCTGGACGCTGAATGTGCCGTAATACAAATCCAAAAACACCACGAAATATTAAGAAAGTGGTGTTACATGAAATTCAAAAATAAATAAATATGAAGATTGTTACCCGCAATATCTCAAATTTTAGTCAAAAAGTTCGAATTGATTGTTTTTTTAAACAAATGATACACTTAAACTCGGAATTATAATTCGATTCCACAATTGACATTAGCTACTGCCATTTTATAAAATAATGATACCACATTTTATAACCTAATAGTACACAATAATCGATAAACAATCGCGATTTATGTTCATGTACTTAATTATAATAACGGTATGCCAATAAAATAATAAATTATTGATTTTTATTGAAATAAATACATAAATATTCATAGTAATTATTTATTAATTGTTATCAACTGCATTATTTTATCAAAAATTATATTTTTGATTCTTATATAATTTTTATTTTATTTATATCAATAACAAAACTTATAATAAAAGAGCCTAGATAGATAGTTTTCTGTATTGGCAACCCACGCGGGCTCGTACAGCTACCGCCATTTTGTTTATCTTGTATCCTGCTTCATTCTCCCAGTCTGACTACACGAATGACTTGTATAATTGTGATATTGTTGAGTTTTTGTTCAAAGTTTTGTTACATTGTGTTCGTACGTACGTTACGTAAGTAAGTGAAAAATTAAATTCCGGCGCATTTGGAGGCCTTCGAAGTTGTGAAGGAAAATGTATGAGCAAAGTTGCTGATATGTGGTGAATAACCTCACCCTCTGTACCATTTTGAAGGAAGTAAATAAAGGTGCGCTATATATTCCTCCTAAAAAATCTGAATTAAAGCGAAGTTGAAGAAAAGAAAACCAATTATTAAAGAAAAATCTCAGGTACTTATTTCACCGTTATAACTAAATTATCCGTTCAAAAATATTTAATGTACTGATATACTTAGTTTCGATTAAAGTAGTAAAGAAGAATCCATTCGGAAATATTTCGTTTCCGTATCGAATAATTTCACAACGTCACTATTGAGTACGTTGCAACACTAAAGTTGCCAAATCTGAAATCGAATTACAATTCCGAGTTGTAGGCGACATCTTCAAAATAGTGTGTAATCATTTCATTTAAAAAAAACTATGGGGTAATGTACTACTCAACTATTTAACATACATTGATATAGGTACTAATGAAAAAATTCGATTACAAGTCAAATTTTAAAGTAAAATATATATTGTACTAATATTTTACTTCAATATGATTGTTTAGTTCCAATATAAGTGTTTTTAATTTGTAATAATAATTGAATATGGGATTCGATGGAATAAATAATATTTTATGAATGTACTGTTTAAAGTCCGCAAACGGCTGTTCGGTAAGATATGTTTTATTGTCATACGCGTATCGACATATCGATTATAGTGTCGGTACTCACTTCTGTTCTTGTAGAGTGGCTTGTATCTCAGTGTGGCGCACCACGGAGCGCGAGCACTTGAGCTCCGCCGAGACCCGTGTGCACTGGAGACACCCCAGTTGGTACGCTTCCTCTGTGTACTTGTTAGCCTGCACATGCACCATACCAAGACATTACAAACAACGGGATGCACCAGATATTAGCTGTTTCTCACGACCTCAACCGTGTATTACAGTTATTTAGTTCTCCCGCGTAAATCCGTTCAAATACCGAATTAATTTTGATTTCATTTCCTTTGAGAAATTAGAAAAAAATAAATCCCAGAGCGGTGGGTGTTCTTTGCGCGCCTGTATAATAAACATGCACAAATAGCTCTTCATTTGTACGTATTTTAAAACAAAATTAGATTAAAAAAATATTTAGTTTTCAAGTGGGTCATCACGGTTTTTCCAAAAACAAAAAAAATATCATAGCAACTAAATAATAAAACATATAAGGTCACAGAAAATTGTATTCGATCCTTCGGTCCTGTAATTACTCTAAAAAATTTCAAAAGTATACATACACACGTTTTTGAATAGCCGAAAAATGCAATAACTGGGTAAAGAAAGTACAGCAACTGGTTACTAGATATGAAATGTCATTAGATTGGTGGTAGACATGTTGGTACCTGTTTCTCCAGTATGTCCGCCGGCCAGCCCGTCACGTGGGTGGTCAGCTCGGCGCGCACGTAGTTGATGAGCGACGGCGTCAGCATGGGCGGCGCGTGCGGGATGTTGCCGCCCACCACCGACGAGTAGCTGCCCAGGCACTCCACTGGAAACATTCAAAGGTACATCTATAACCACACCACAACGCCGATGATTGTGTCTAATTAGCGTTGAAAATAAGAAATA
This sequence comes from Lasaia peninsularis, assembly GCA_018236625.1. Lineage (NCBI taxonomy): Eukaryota > Metazoa > Arthropoda > Insecta > Lepidoptera > Riodinidae > Lasaia > Lasaia peninsularis. Next base: position 5,997 of record DVZL01004112.1, on the reverse strand, counting down.
GCGTCTTATTTCTATCGTGTCAGCTGAATGGGCTTGAATTTTAAGGGAAAAACGTTATTAATTAATTAAATTTATATTTATTTGTGTTTTGTATTGAAAAAAAATATGAATATTATATTTTTAATTAATTAATTTCATTTGTGTTTCATTTGAATCTCCGTGGTAATATATATATATATTTTTTTTTTATTTATTAACTTGGAAACCTCGTAAACACAGAGCAAGGAATCGCCGCCGCGCGGCCCGCTACTAGAGACGGCAGTAATAATAATAGCCATACCCACGCAATTGCGCTTAGCGCAAGTAGGCGCTCTGACCGCCGCCAGTTTCTATTCGACCAGTGGTGTGAACATTGACAAAATGCCATACAAATGCCTCATTGTGTTGTGATTTGGTGTAAAAATCAAAGTAAAAATATTAATAAACATAATTCTGGCGTATCATATCACAAATAACTAGATGCGGTGCCACGTTTTTAAATCTACATCTTGGAGCATAATAAAACCTTAGGCGTATCTCAGTAATGAGTCAACAGTCATTGCGCTAGTGAGGCGAGTCAATCGCATTCAACTGCTGTTTAACAACTGAATTCATTACAAAGATAGGGATGACATCAGTGTAAGCTGCATTGTAGCAGCAGTGACATTTAATACACGTCCCATAATTTCTGTGATAAATCCTTGTGTATGGAAAGGAAAGCAAAGAAATGAATTGTATCCAATTCTTTGCTTTTGACAAAGGGGAAGATAGGCTATTGAACCAGCAGTGAAAGGGGAAAGTGAAAACATTGAGGATATTTTCACTCTCGCTCTCTTGAAAAGAGTTTATAGAAAAAAAAACGTACATTATTTTTAAGTGATTTCTCTAAGCACCGATATGTTGATGTTTGACCACTGTGATTGGAGGTAGCGTAGGCATGTTCCCTGCGAATCACAACCTAACGACAAAGTACGTTTTAGTTTGGGCAGGAGAGGAGATTCTATGATGGCATGTAGGTTAGTAATTATATGATCATAAAATTCGTCTGATTGATATCCATTACAATAACATACTTTTCCTGGGTAGCGCGGTGTCGAGATGTAGGGGCGGCGCGTGCGGGTCGATACTCTCGGAGTGCGTGGGCGTGGGGGGCCCGGCGTCGCGGTGGGGCGTGTCCCCCCCGCTAGCGGGCGAGCCCCCGTTGTTGGCCACGCCCGCCCCGCTCGCCACACCGCTCGTGCTGGCCACGCCCGGCGCCGCCACGATGCGAGGCAACGCCGCCGCCAGCAGGGACCCGCTCTGTCATAAATATGATTCAGACGTTTTCAGAGGTTTATCGCACATCGCAACATGTGTCCATCGACGTTTTAATATTCGTTGATGAATCACAGATCACAGTGGTGGTAATCATAATAATGGTATCCTCGCCGCCCGCCGGCGTCTATGGCCCTACAAACTTGCTGCAAGACTCTGTGTTCTATGCTCTTCTCTGTTTCGACAATTCTTGTCCTACACGTTTGGTACCTTTGAATATAATACGTATCCTTTATAGTGGCACATAATCCTCGTCCAAATGGAGCTAGGTACAAAATAAGCAAGAAAGCATTACGAGTAATTGAAGGGTGGAGGTTGGTTACCGGTTGATTGGAATTGTCGAGCACAACAACAGGCGGAACTGCGACAGTGTCGCGCTGCGCCGCGGCGTCTCGCGCGGCGTACGAGTTCTCCGACAGCGGCGTGCTCCGGTCCGGCGATATGTCCATATCCTGTAGCGATTGGCCATCTGTAACGACCACATTAATGTAGACGCTGCTGTGTACACTACTTTGTTCGTTCTGTTATGAAACTTCAAACTTTACCATACGAAACATTACAATGAAGAGGACATCGCCCGTATAAAGGGTGCTTAAGGTTATTTAAAAATGCTTATAAATATATAAATATTAAGAATACACTTTGCGACGCATCTGACCGGAAATGGAAGAATATCTGCTAATTGTATCAGCCTTTATTTATTGTTAAAAAATAAAAAGCGCAATATCTGGATGCGACTAACACTAAGAGCTAGACTACATTTAAAGTTTATTAACATTATCTAACATGAAACCCTTTTCTAACATGTTCGAATTATCTTAACAATGTTTACTATCGTTTGCAAACATTTATAAACAGCAGTGTCAAGATCCTGGTAAGGTCATTGCAAGACTCTACCACCTAAAGAGTTTTGGTTCCGTTTTGTGTGGGGTTTGTATAATTTACTTATTTCTATGGTGATGGTAAATTCTGTGCAATGATTATCTCTATACCTTTGCCGTCGTGAGGCGCCGCCGAATGCTTTGGTCTCGTCCTGTCTTGGCCGTCTTCTTCCCTACCTCCGCTCCAGTATCTGTCTGTGGTGCTGTTTGTCCGTTTACTTGACTTTTCTGATTCCCGTCGACCCGACCTCGAACTTGATCTTTTTTCTCGATCTGCATAGTATTAACAAAAAAATTTAAACGGGGCGCTATGCTATTCCAATAATTGTTGCACATGTGAAAACTTGGTAAACTTCAGTTGTTTAGTTTGCTACACAGTTTTTTGTCTAAAATTTAACTAAATTTTTACCCGTAAATACAGCATCAGTTACGAGAAATGATATTTTTATACATGTTAATAATATAATTGTTATACATTAATGAATTCTGTTAGTTACGCCATTTATAACTCAACAACGACCAATTTGCATGATTTCTGTGTTATTCGATTTGCTTTTGTCCGGAATAGGATAGTAACAATTAAAACATTTAAAGTTAAAATGGGAAAAACAAAATTAAATGTAATGAGATAAAATTTGCCGGAAAAGACTCGCGCACAATTGGTTCTGTACCATTATACAAACGGCAAAAATATAGTTTGATTTTACCCATTGGGTAGGGAACATTAATAAGGAAGAACTTTCTTCTATACTGCCTAAATTGACTTACAATATTAATTAAATTAATATTTTAGCTTAATTATATAATATATAGTTATATAAGTACACATAGGTAAATTTAATCTTACATATAAAAATCTCATATTAGTGATCGATTTCTTTATGTACTTGTACTACATTTGATAAATGAAAAAAGCCGCAGATTATAAATTATGATGCCGTTAGATGGGTATTTCAAAATATTTGTCAGTTCCTATTTTAACATCATAATTATTTAAATTAATTCCACCTCTTCTACATTCGATACTATGTACGCCACATCGAATTATTATATTATTACATATAAACTCATTTGTATATGTTGTCTCCAAGCAACAACATTTTATAATGAAAAACTGAAAATCAGAGAAAAGGCAAACTACTTCCGTTAACTACAACTATTGAGTTAAGTAGACTAACGATTCTATGTTAAGCTTCGTTGTTATGTCATTTTTTTCACGGCCCATTTTATCCCGGTTTTATTTAATGTTTAATATATTCTTATATAAAAACTCCACCTCATTTACCATTAAACTCCCTTTCATACTTTTCAATGCTATTTTCCTATTTTCCACGTTTCAATACTTTGTTTTTATTCCAAAACGTACCGGTGTTTAAATGTATTATAATATATAAATATACACATCTCTTTTACTCGCAGTAAAATTAACACTATGTCCTCATTTGTCTCTTTCAATTTTTGCGACGGTCTGTTGGCAACACTTATTCTGTGACTTAGTCGAACAGAACGATAGCTTAGGTATACTCCTTGTGCTTGGTACTTGGTAGGCTTGGACATAAGGTCTAACAGCGCGACCAAGGGACAGCGGCGCACCAACAACAGCTATGGTGTCTACAGGCTCTTACCATAATGAGACCAGTGTGCCTGGTCGCTGTCTTCACTACATATTATAAAACAAAGTCACTTTTCCTATCTGCCCCTACGTATGCTTAATCTTTAAAACTAAGCAACTGATTTTGATGCGATTTTTTTTAATAGATGGAGTGATTCAAGAACCAGGTTTATATAATACCATTCAATATTGAGTAGAGAAATACTGCAATTTTGGAGGTTTTTATTGTGATGTAAATAATTACATTTTTTCCGCTTAAATTGCAAACGCAGGCTGAACCCTACGAGATTTATCAAAATTATGTACTGAGTATTTGTACAACTTAAAAAGGTCTACAGAAAACTCTATGGTCTATCTCTTATGGATAGCCCACAATAGCATTTTTGTCATTTACTTTTTACGATAAATAATGGCTTATTTTTGAAGCAATTTTAAGCAATCCAGCATTAATCCTTATCGAATAAAGTACCTTTACATCTCTCATGTTCGGTAAGTAGGTCGTTATTACCCCTGAATAAGGCTTGTAAGTGACCCATTATCGCTCTAGGGTAATAATGTAGCTAGAAAAACTCTAGGGCGGTAAGTAATTTTGAAAAAAGAACAAATCACTTTTTTTTAAAAGTTCGCGTACCTACATCTAACTATCATACTGGCAACAGATATCATGCATTCAGCCCAATGACCAAAGAGGTTGCATCGCTATTCAGCCTCGTCTTTGTATAGTATAATAGTCATCAATTTTGAATATCGAACGGCGAAGCTAATTTCACTCTTGAAAAAAAAATAGAAAGTTCTTTACATACCTACTTCGTTCTTTTTAATGAAAAAAGTCGGAAATAGAAAACTTTTACTTTAAATGTTATTTGTTTTTAGGATTTTTTTATAATTACATTCTAATTAGGATAAAATATCAGTTCTTCAAGAGATGAAGATTCAATGAAAACGGAATCTGAAGCAGCAATTAACAATTTTTTGCCTGAAACTCCGAGACTATTCTTAACATACTTTATTCTTGTAATGCCGATTTTTTTCTACTTACCTCACAATCGAGATGTAAAGCAGAGTAGTTAGCTCGGGTGTAAGCATCAATTGCACCCTCGAACTGCGCCCTCGCTGCGCTCGTGCGCCTAAATATCGCGGGCTGCAATTGATGCGTTACAGCCCTTGGCCACTAATCTACTATAAATAAATTGTTGATTTAATGTAGATCAATAATGCCGTTAACAGCATGTAATTTAAATGAATATTTTCGAAGATGCAGCGGCAAAGCGGGCGGGTGGCGGCGCGCCGCGTGCCTGTCAATAGCGCGTCGCAGGACGCAGGCCGCGCTTTGCCATATTACATAATATTACATATGCACTTTGCATCTAGAAGCGATCGGACGTGTTTATTATCCGAGCTCTGTAGCGAAGAAGCAAGAATAGCAATTACTACATAGTATAAAACAAATCTTATTTCTGACGCAAGTCGCTTTCTCTGGCCCTATATTCCTACGTATGCTTAAATTTTAAAACTACGCAACGGATTTTGATGCGGTTTTCTTAAATAGATAGATTGATTCAAGAGGAAGGTTTTTATGTATATAACATGCATAGTATACCCGTGCGAAGCCGGGGCGGGTCGCTAGTATCCCTTTAAAAAAAAGAATAATCTGGAAAACATTTGAGTTGCCCGAACTGGGAATTGAACCCGGTACCTCAAGCTGCTGACCGAATTAATAAGCGACAGCCATACCGTTTCAGCACAGAGGCCAAAAATTATTGGTTACGAAGTGTCAGATAAGTAAAAATTGTCAAATGTGTTATAAATCAGTCAAAATCATTCCGATAATTGTAAGGTAACTTACTATTTATCACGAGAAGGTATAAATTATGTAAACAAACGTTCAGAAGTTTCCAACATTTGGGTCCAAGGAAAAAAATATTCATTTTTTTAATATTTAATAAATTATTAGTAAAGGAATTACTGCAAGCATCCGTAGAAAAATACGAATAGAAATAGAATAATAATGATATTATTATTATTCATCCATTCCATTATACGTAAATACACAATAACAATTAACTAAAACGATAAAGTTAAGGCAACAATTAACAAAATTAATAACAGTAAGGGGCCATCCATTAATCACGTGATTTTTTTGGCATTTTTGACCCCCATCCCCACCCCCTTGGTGATACGTGGTGAGGTTTGGGACTACCCCTCCCCCCT
>DVZL01004111.1:0-13239 GCA_018236625.1 Lasaia peninsularis | reverse complement strand
AATATGTTGGTCAATGCACTAGTGTAACCACTAAATATACTTTAAAATAAATAAATATTGTCACGTCTATATAATACATGGGCTGAGGTACATATACACCCAAGATTAACTGACGATATTGGGTCCTAGTGTGTGGCAGGACTTTAACTCTTAAACTTATAAAGTTGTATGTAAGTAGCAAGTCAGCAAGCATTGTCAGCAAGTCTTCACTCTTCCACCCATCATTCTACAATCAGACTTTCGGACGGACATTTTAACATTTTTTATTTTTTTTTTACATTTCAACACTCAGAATCGATTATCACTTCAAAGCAGGGGCGTGCAGTCCATAGAGGCACATAAGCACTGTTTACGCTTTGAGACAGGAAGTTCTCTGATATATCTAATAATTAAACACCTATGCTTCACCTCTCAAATAATTTATATGCGTATCACCGTCGTAGCTCATCAGTGTCATAATCCTGTGCACGCCACTGTTTCAAGGATATGACAGATCCTCAACTCTTAGATCTCTGAAATGGTATATAGGAAAATGTCCAAGGGAATAATAGCTACCATAATATCTGCTTAGAAAACCCTCACCTCACCTACGACCTTTCGAAAAACAATCTTCATACATTCAGTATTAACACTCAAAATCGATGATGTTTTTTAATTAGTAGCACGATAAACATGTTATATTTATGTTTCAAGTAACAATTAACGGGCTTACACCTCGCTGTTAAGGAAATGTGGCAAACTACGCTAATTGTCACAGAATTAAGTTATAAGCTGACGCGAAATGAAAAAGATATGCACTATGCCAACTTGTTGAACTACCAATCATATTTAAAACGTTGTATGTATTTTTTATATGATAATACAGAAAGATATCTGAGGCCTATAAAGGTGTCGCAGCCCTGTGGTCGGGATATCATTATGGCGGCAGTAATAGGTGGATCCCTACCCGGGCGAGTTGCAGCACAGCACTCTACCAGGGGTGATCATGTTTATAGTGATTCCGTTTGCTATACAATACCTAGGGAAGCAGTTGGTCTATCCTACACGAGAGACCCGGACAAAATATGTATTTTATTTAATTTCACATACGGTCTAACAGCCCGACTACAGACAGTGAAGTACCTACAACATCTGCGGTGTCTATAGACATCGGTTGTCTCTTACCATCAGAAGATCTGTGTGTTTGTTCGCCGTCTTATCTCATAAAAATATAATATACAAATGATATTGCATTTATTTTCTACCAAACTTTTGTGTACTTTATGGACAGTAATTATGGTTGAAGATTATAAATTGTTAAATGTCTGGCTCCCGTCCAAAGGATTAGCGTAAACGATCACAAAGCCGCGGTGAACATTCATTTTATACACTCTGTAAATATCATTTAAACTGTATGTAAAGCCCACCTTGTTTGATGTCAGCTTTTTAAATATTAGTATAATGGAAATGACTTGATGCTGTTTCTGTTTAAAATAAATTAAAATGCAAAAAAGCTTTTTAGAAAAAGATTTTGTTATTTTTCGAGTTGCTCTTAACGAGCCCTTTCATTTGAGGCCCATTATATATTCTACAATATGGACCGCCCATATTGTAGAAGTGCTTTAAAAACAACTATTCCGCCATCTTGGTTGGCCTACCATATTTGATTTAGAATGATGTCATGTACATTATCATGCATTGTCATCCAAACTAAACGTGTATACAAAATTTCAGCTTAATCGAGTGAAAATATCTACTTAAAAATTGAATTCTAAGATTCCACCAGAACATACATACTTACATACACACAATGCAAGTTGAATAAAAGCTTTTAATAATTAATAAAACTCCCAAGTGTGAGTCAGACTCGCGCTTACATCCATCGACGTACGTTTATTATTCAAAAATATATTACTACCTTAATATATTCTCTTTTATTCATCATTGACGCTTGGTGAAACTTTCACGTAAAATTCATATTATAAATGAGAATCACTCAGGGCTAAAACTGATGATGCTGTAAAAAGTGAAACCGGTTGCTGTTTCAAAAATAAATTTTAATTATAAGTTATAATTATTGAAGTGAAAAAGTACGTGTGTTTCTCATTTAAAATATAAATATTAGTACCAACTACAAAACATTGTTAATTTAATTTAAAATTTCAATAAAATATAATTCTGATTAACTAATTTAGTACATTAAAATATCCCGTAACTGAAGTAGTACATAATACATAGTTAAAATTTATTAATAATATTATCAATTACAAATAAGATCCACAAATACTAATAATTAAAATTGTAAATATATCATGCTATCTTGAGGCTGCCACCTGCATTTGTATATTATGCGTATAAACAAATAAATATAGATTAATTACACAAATGGTTCAAACTCCAAAGTAAGCAAATTACATATGTAGTATAATAAATATATATATACAAGATTAACACAATTATGTGTGACGCTCAGTGATACTAAAATAAAATATTACAATAAATATATTAAACACGCAGACCGGACATACATACATTTGCGTTTATCACACAAAGGCCTTATTCGAAATTGAACATAAACCTCACGGTTGACCGGTGCGTAGGCTTGTACGCTAACCCAGCTAATCCAACGAGACTGTTATAGAAATTCTATATACTCTTTTCCATCCTCTTATGACTTGTACCCGACATGAAGTGCGTTGATGTCTCTAAAAATAGGCCACCTTGCTGCCACTTGCTCTTGAACTAAACTCAACCTATACATATATGAGTTTTTAATGCACTGCTACTTGTTAGTGTATTCTAATTAAATGAACTGATGAAGTATTTATTGAGCGGTTGGATTTTTCTAACATAGGACAATGACGATCCCTCGCTCGCTTTTAGAATTTTCGGTAAATATATTTTTTCAATTTATAGATATTTTCATAGATATTATATTAATAGATATATAAATAGGGAAATGAATTATGTACATTGAAGATATTTAAAAAAAAGACGTATGTGACTAAAAAGGAACTGATTTTTATTAATTTTCGTCTGTCTGTATCTCGACCACGACTCATGCTAAAAATACTGAACTAATCGCAACAAAGTTTAGCAGTTGGCTAGCGGTAGCATATTTTCCGAAGTAATTGCTTTTTAATCCGCTTATTTAAGGGGGTTCCGTAGGAGAGGGCATAAAGTTAAAATCTATATTTGGTTATTTATTGTTTTTTAGCTGAATAGAACATAGTTTACTATGTTTTAGTTTTTTGCTAGTTTTGTAGTCCTGAAATTAGAGCTTAATTGACTCTCCCTATAAAAGGTCTCCTGCCCATCATACGTGAAACCTGGAATGTATAGGAACCTTTGAACGCATAGGTGATGACCTATGCGTTCAAAGGTTCCTAACAATGTAAACTAACTAATGGACTTTATCTGGGAAGGTCTGTAAATATAAATAGCACCGTTATAAAATAAAAAATGATGTTGTAGGTAATTGTACTAAATAGACATGTGATTTGAGACTTTGCTATTTCTTTGCTCAATGTGTATGTCACTATGCCATATATAAAACAACAAAGCCGCACTAAAACTGTTGCCAATAGGCCGCCTCAAATATCGTGGATAAAGTCGCGGGTGCAGCTAGTAATAGAGACTGTGAAAGAGACTTGTAACTAGAACCTCCGTCTATCTGTAGTTACCGCCTTGATGATAGTGAATTGAATGTTATATTAAAATTTAATTTGTTATTTTTACCCCGTGTTGGTTCGGGTTCCGTTGTAGAATAGGCCAACTGCCTTCCACCCAGGCAGCTTGTAAGAGGCGAGCACAGGGTTACCCACACCGTGACACTGCCTAGGTGGTAGAGTCTTGCAACGACTCGCCCGGATTGGTACCACCGCTTTACCTATTCCTACCACAATAGCATCAGTGCTTACCATTGTCGTGTTCTGGTTTGTAGGGTAGGGTAGCCGGTAAACTTACTCACGCAAGAGGCTTATAATCCTAGCATCAAGTTGGCAACGCACCATTTCATTATTATTATGACTTTCAATTTTAAGATTAGGATTAATTCAATTATTTTCAATAAATAAAATTATGGTTACGTTTTGATAATAAATAGAAGAAAAAAGAAGGAGATAAATAAAAAAAGAAGTAGAACCTACTTACACAAATGTTTAAGATCAAATTATTAAATGTAATTAACACGTTTGGTGTCTACAGGAATATGTTTTTGTCCTTAAAGATCGTATTTTTTTTGCGCCGCTAGAGATAGGCGTGTTCTCATAAAAAATATATATATTATATTTGAAAACTTTGTTTGTGCATCGTCTTATTATTTGTTTCTGCAACTAATAAGTCGCCATTTTAAAGTCGGGCCACGTCGTCCTGTTATCTCTGCAAACTTAGTTTATTACTTTCTGGCCGGTCCACTGCACGGGGCGAGTTGAGCGAAAATGATATCAGATCTATTGTTTATTATTTTTAAATTAAGTTATATGTTTATTTTGATAATCTAGTCTATACACACAAATATATCATCACTCCAGGTCCCTTGCGGTGTAGGCAGAGAGCACCCGAGTGCCAAGTGTCACGAACTCTGCAGACAAGCCGGTTTCGAAGAGTCTTGACATCACTCTCGGATAATACTTGAGCTATTTAGTCGTGGAATTGATATTTTATGGTCTTCCAGGTTCCCTAGGTTGATATCTATGACCAAATTGCTGGTTTATCGTCCAACTGACCACAGTCGGAGGATAAACCAGCAATATTGTCAAGAGTCTTTGAAACCGGCCTGTTCGTATGACGACAATGTGCAATTAAATTTGTTAATAAGTAAAAAGTATATATAGGAATCGTGACACATGTCATACAATATTCTCTGTCTATCACCCAAGTGATTTGGTGTGAAGATATGTATGTATATGTGACATTTAGTCAAATTGATAAACTCCGTTTTTTCGTCTTTGTACAGCAATTTAAATGTCAAAAATTCGAATATGTAAGCCTTTTGAGTCGTATTTCAATTATTTAAATAAACTGTTTGTATTTCATATTTTTAAAGAAACGAAGCAGTCGCCGAGGGAATTTAATATTCACATAATATAAAAAGTATGTTGAAAAATATTCAGCCGGAATTTACTCAGCAATAGAGAACTCAGTTTTCAGGCTTCCTGTATTAATTATAAAGTTTCACAAGTCTGAAAAATCACCGCCGCGGTAAAAAGTTTTCAATTAAGTTCAGAATTATATTATTTCGTTAAGATTCTTTTATTTAGTTAGAATTTAATATTACGTTGAAATTTTTTAAATGATATTTTACAGTTTTTCACTTTTTGCTAGTAGTTACATTAAAAAAGCACTTTTATATTTTTGTTAAGTAAAATATTTGAAACTATTCTTAGCTCCGACGAAATATATATATATATATATATATATGTAGGTACACATTTATATACTATTAGAATTGCTGCGTTATTAAATTACTTTAATAACTTTATTTTGATAAATATTTTCTAACAAGCTTTCCGCCCGCGTGTATTTTTTTTAATAACTCAAACAACTCTGAAAGGGCAGCAATTTTGCCGACTTATAATAGTTATTGCGTAAAAATATACCTTCTATTTAACATAGTCGGTCATAAAGTAGCCTATATTCTTTCTCAAGGTCAACTATCCCTGTATCAAATTGCATCAAAATCAATTCAGTGGTTTAGGTGTGAAAGCGTAACACGCAGACAGAGTTACTTTCGCTTAATAGAATATAGGTACCTATTATGTCATAGGAAGGTCTGATATAAATTTTATGGCAGTGGGTTCACCGCTTTTTGAGTCACATTAGTTTGTTTGGTTAGACAGTATTCAAATGCAGAATTTGTTTCATCCCAACGGATACATACATATCTTCGCGCCCGGGCGATAGCGTTGTAGGCAGAGAGTATCGTATCGAGTGCCAAGTGTCACGATCCCTATCGAGTAGGTACCTTGCTTCCTCCAAATTTGTTGCACTCTTCATGCAAACATGCTGATTTTGAATACTATTGCCATCACTCTCGGATAATACGCGAGCTTTTTGGTCGTGTAAAGTTAACCTAGGTCCATGCTTTCCAGTTGACCATCGGAGCATACCCTTTCTCATTTTTACACTGATATTTCTATCAATCTCACTCTTTCTCTAATTTCACTATTACGAATGAGGTCCGCGAGCGTCACTTCACAGACTTTGCGGAGGGCGTATATTCGACTGCATTTATCTTACAACGCCATGGCTTGACTATCTTTGTCTACACTATTCTCTCACCGTCTACTCTCTTTCTCTCTTTTTTATGATATAAGACAGCGAACAGGCACACGCATCTCCTGATGGTAAGAGACAACCGTGGCCTATAGACACCATAGATGTTGCAGGTGGTCGCTGCCCTGTGGTCGGGCTGTTAGACCTTATGTGCAAGTCTACCGGTTACTCTACCCTCTGGACTAAAACACGACAATGTCATTATGGTGGCAGGGACAGGTAAGGCAGTGGATCCCTACCCGAGCGAGTTACTGCACAGCACTCTACTATCAGTGGTCATGTCGGCCAGTTAACCTATTCTCGCGTTTTATGAGCTGCCTGGTAGCAAGGCAGTTGATCTATTCTACACAGAGGACTCGGACCAACACGGCTTTCTCACTGTTTGTCCGTCTGTTTGTAAAAGGTGATTCAACAGTGTTGTAATCGTCCAATGACCGCTTAACCCTCGGCAGATTGACCTTTTCATTGATTATATCATGCACCGCTTCTCAGGGGGTAAGCTTTTTATAGCTGCTCCAGTTTTTCACCTCTGCCGTACTTGTATTTATTTTAATCAACCTAAAATGAACAAGTTCTCTAAACTTCTGGATATTTCTTAAGAGATTACTCCCTAAATCCTAAACATATTTTGATGAATCTTGTATTAAAAGATCGATCGTATTTTAGAAGTGTTTTATATATATATACAAGTGGTCAAAATAGGGGACTCTCATACAAAAAACGTGTTCCCAATCCGACTCGCACTTGGCCGGTTCATTTGGAGTTTTACTGCGTTTAAATTACTTTGTAGTTACTCCCTTTAAGTACATTTGCACCCAAATATTTAAGTTTTGGCATAATTAAAATTCGCACGACTAAGAACTGCAGAGACGTAAAACTAATATTGGACCTTATACCTAGTTCGTTTTAATTACAATTTAATGTTTACGTTGTCCCGTTAATTATATCCCGATTCGTTCCAACACAAAGTCGAAAATAGTGCCGGATTTGAATTTTAATCGACGACAGGCAAACAAAACTTTGAATACTGAGCGGCTAGGGAGAGTTCACTTCGATGGGCCGAAGTTGTGATTGAAACGTTTGGTTTCTAATAATTAAATCAGCTTTGTGCGAGTTTACGACGGTAATGGCCTCTCTTGCCCAATTAGGCTGAGTAACCCTTGGCCCAATGGAGGTAAGTAAAAAAAAGTTCTGACAATTCTGAATTCAACTCGAGCATGTTTTTCGTCGCTTTAATTAAATGTTGTTTAATATTGCTTGTGTGTTATCATTATTCTTGAATTTTTACTATCATCGAGTATTTTTTGGGGTTCCGTACCTATACAAAAGGTAAAAACGGAACCTTATAAAACTCCGCTATGCGTCTGTAAGATTGCCAGTTGAAATTATCACTAATTGTGTATTTCTGTCGCTGCTATGACAACAAATACTAAAAACAGAAGAAAATAGATATAGCAACAAATGTTATTTTTTTGTAATTTTTTTGGATAAATGAAATGGAAATGATTTTAATGTAACCGCCGATAATAACGACGTTAAATATATTATAATAATTATGTGTACATGTTTAAATATAATAATATTTATAACATGCACGGGATAAATGTATTATTTTCATAACATATCCGAAATAAAGGCTCCACACCACACGTGATAATGTAATTCGAGACGGCATATAGTGCTTAAAACTTTTAATAAGGTAAAGTTAGAAACAGCAAAAGTTGTCAAGTTCTTTATGTTTTCACGGGAACTCCAAACTCGATGTGGAACTTTCAGAGTTGTATAACAGATTTAATAAAAGTCTGATAATTTCGTGATAATGCTGATAACTTATCAGTTATCACAGACTGGCGGTTATAAACAGCTGATGGTGAATATAAAACTAGCTATGGAGATATTTTTGAAAAAGGAATATCAGTCCTTAGCAGCACAGAATATAAAATATAAAATACGAGCAAATTCACTTGCAATTTAACCTCGATAGCTTTAGGGTCAGCGCTTACTGCTAAGCTCGGGTTCGATTCCCTAAAGGGGCAGGCATTTGTATGATAAACTTAGATGTCTTGTACTGGGTCAGGGGTCTGAGTATTTAATAATATGCAACAAAATCTGTTTTTCAGATTTTGTTGCATATATTCAATTAAATATTCAAGAAAAGTTGCCCGACCTGGGAATTTAACCCGGGACCTTACGCTTCTAACGGGCTTAACAGGCGCAACCGTACCGTACTTAATAGATTCAACAATAAATTTTATAAACACCCAGAAATACAAGTACATGTATGTTCATCACACAAATGTCCACATATGAAACTGTATAATTTGTCCAGGTATTATGTTAATACATGAAATGTGTCAACCTAAAAAAAGTCAAGTATTACTGAAAGAACTATAAACACAGGCAAACCGGCGTACAATAGTTAGTCATGTTTAGATATATTTTGATAGCTACGCTTTGTTGAACCCTTAATCCAAGGAACATGATGCGACGAACCCCGAAATCGTTGCCATTTTGCTTGTTTTGTTTCCCCAAACTCGTTTCGGGTCGTGTTTACTGTTATGTCGTGATATCCAATAGTAATATCGTGATATTCCCCTGTTTTGGGGTAGTATACACAAAGATCAATGAAATATTTTTAAATCACAACACTGAATGTTTTATATTAATCAGTTTTCTCATTAAGGCATTAATAGAACCTAATGCATTAATGAAGAAAGAATGAAAGACAAAAGATTGACAAAGCAATTATACAATGCGAATGTGAATTGGTGTAGGTATCCGTGGAGACTTCGGTTGACATTTCACGACCAAATACCTCGCGAATTATCCGAGGGTGGTGTCAAGAGTTTCCGCAACCGGCGTGCATGCATGAAGAGATTGATGAATGTGGAGGAAGCTAGGCAGGTGTGTAGGGATCGTGACGTTTGGCACTCAATAGTCTCTGCCTACCCCGCAGGGGACCTGGCGTGAATCTATGTATGTGTTTATTAATTATTAAAAAGATTTATCTGCTGTTATATTTATAATGTGACATATACAATTGTATCATCACATTTTCTTTTTTTTTCTTTTGTTTTTTTCAAAATTCAAAGTCTGAGAGGGTAAAATATGAACATACAATTTTTATATTCAAGCAAAAGCCAAAGGCGATCGTAGCGTCGCGACGCTACGTACGCGTGGCACGAGCGAGGACCACCAGGATACAGTCAGAATATTTTTGCCAACACCTCAAAACTGCCATTTGGCACAACCACAATTCGCATTATACTTAGACCTAAAAATCCACCAGATTTATCCATATCGCGTTCACGTAAAAACTTATAAATATAATAGCGTATCTTATTATTCTACTTCAGAAAGCGCCATGCAAAGGCTAAGTCCACGAAAATGGAAAAGTACGAAACTGTGTTTTGTTTCTCAACAAAAGTACTTGGGGGTGGGTATTTGGAGTTTATAATAAAATGGGAGCGTTATCCCGGGCTACATTTGTTCAGCTGTTCGGTTATTTGGCTTGGGGCGCTGTATTCACTTACGTTGTTACAAAGTATACTCGGCTTGTTCTCTGTTTATCAAGCTGAAATTACACACGAGATTATGAAGTGCCACTGTAAGATAATAAGTTGCGGCGAAGGAATGTTTGTTGGTGATGAATGGTGATAAAAGTTTGTGACGTCATCATCTGGAAATATACGAAAGGACTAATTACATTTTTGCTGTTTTTATAGTTTATAGATATGGTAAGGAACCCTTAGTGCGCGAGTTCGACTTGCGCTTGGCCGATTGGATTCACAGTAATATTGGCTTTACGTTAGGTTTTGAATCATGATGCATAATTACTTTAGTGATGCCATTCGAAATCAAAATGGCGGCCGCAAAAATGGCGCAGCAATTATTTTTTATGTACCAATGTCAAATGAAAGAGTTTGCAAAGATGAATAACATGACGAGAATGATACGAATATTCTGAATACAAATCGGCGAATATACTTTGGAAAAGTTTTTTTTTCTTTTCATTTTTTTGTGTATTGAGATTTGAGACAACGACCAAGCACACGGCACTCCTGATTAGACAACCGTGACTTATATACGAGGATATAATGTACGATATAATAATGTATATTAATGTACGAGGAGGGATCCCTGGGCTCGGGCAAATTGCCCCAACGCAACCTATCAGCAGTGTGTATCTTTCATTCTTAAATAAAACAAATTAATAAATCATCACACCTAAATCCCAAAAAGCCGACGATATTATTGTTTTGTACGACGATGTTATATACCTAAAAACCATCCTCTTTAATCACTCCAACTATTAAAAAAATCGCATCAAAATCTGTTGCTTAGTTTTAAAGATTTAATCATACATAACATAGGGACAAACAGAGAAAGTTACTTTTTTATAATATGTAATGATTTTTCTACTACTAGCTGTGCCTGCGATTTCGTCCGCGTTTTTATTTAATTATTCTATTTTATACATTTCTTATATGAAATTCTAAAATAAAAGTAGCCCAATCCTTGTTACATCAGGTGTCTGCCACTGCAAATCTCGTCAACATTGGTCCAGTTTTGACCCAAATTGGTCAAAAATTAAAACAAAAATGTTGTTTTGGTATATTTACCTTGTTAATATAAATATTCATTTAGAAAAAAGCGGTTATTTTAGTACCTATTACATACAGACACTCCAATTTCATTTATTTGTATAGATTTATTTTATTATTAAAACACTACAATCATTATTTTTATCATCTGCGAAACTGTTAAAAGCAATTTGACGGCCGGCAACAGTCTCTATGTCTGTCACCAAGCTGTAACTCATGAAACCTGATAGCTAGACGGATGATTTTTTTACAGATGATGTATTTCTGTTGCCGCTATTACAACAAATACTAAAAAACAGAATATATTTAAAGGGTGCTCCCATACAACAAACGTGATTTTTTTGTCGTTGTCATAGATAATGGTACGGAACCCTTCGTGCGCAATTCCGACTCGCTTTGGTGGTTTTTTTCTTACGCATACTTAAATTTCTATAATTTTTTATGAGCAGATGGCAAGTCCATTATCTGTTTATAAGTAGACTGAAAAAACTTATAAGAACAACTTGTATTTAGTTAACTGGTCAAATTATAACCACTCAACCACTTAGGCGATATACGATGATATACGAGTATATATTTTTTTAAATAATCTGGTGCATTATAAGTTAACTGGGCCCTATAACATTTTGTTAACGCTACGTATGTTTATATTAGCACTCATCTGTCAGTGCCTCGAAGATCCGACATTATTTATTCAAAGCCTATCTCAAAGCCGCCCAAACTCCGAGCACCTTAAATAAACACTTCGGCCTCAAAATGTCCAAACTACTGAACCCTACTTGCTTTACCATCCTGGATTTCATGAAATATAGGCGGAAAATTAGAATAGAATAATATTTTATTTCACATAGACAATACATATGGTACTTGTGACACGTAAAGATGGCAACCGTTGGTGTCTATCTTTGATGCGCAGGGTCGCAGGTTTGATTCCCGGGTAAGTCAAATTGTACTATGATTTTTTTTGAAATTTTGTATAAAAACAAAACGCAAGTTCATTTTATTTTGCAAAATTAGCTAAATTTATTTTTTAAACAATTTTTAAAATTCTAGGATGTTAAAAAATGTACCTACATGAGTGGCCAATTATTTTAACAGTTGGCCGGTTCTAAGAAGATTTCATAATGTATAATTAAGGATCATAGTTGTATCAACCTTAAATAGTGGGTTATTACTATTTATGTAAACGATAAGAAAAAAATACAAAATACAAAAAGTTGTAATATAGGATCTTTCTTTAATTCAATTACCTGACATTTGTGATCAATGAAATGATCAATAGAGAAAAATAACATTAAAAAAATATTGTTTAGCACTAATTTACAGCAAATGTTAAAATTGTTTGCCTCTCACTCCTATGCAGACCTTACATCTACACGGATAAAATACTACAATACGTTTATAGTCCACGGTTGTCTTTCATCACCAGGAGAGCTGTGTGTGTCTATGCTATACTAATATTATTAAGAGGAAAGATTTGATTGTTTGTTTGTATTGAATAGTCTCCGAAACTACTGGACCGATTTCAACAATTCTTAACTTACTTTTTACCGCGGGAAAATGCTTCATTTTTACGGGAAAACGGGTAGTAACTAAGAATTAACTTTCCGTACTTATTTATTTCACATAACTTCTAAATGACTAAACTGATTAGGTTGAAATTTTATATGGATGTTTCGATGGTTTCCTATGTGATTTAAAAATACAATTGGACCCGGTAGGTGGCGCTGGTCTCATTATGTCAACTACGAATTAACCTTGCATAGCCGGGTCGGGCATTTAGTCCAACATAAAGGTAGATGTTCTATACAAAGCATTAATGCGGAAAATTGAAGCGGCACACTTAAAATAAAAACTTCTCTCGCCAAGCAAGCGGAGACAAGTCTCCTGCAAACTTATTGCGGTTTATTAAAAATTCTCTCATTCAATACAAGTCCTTTCAATTATAAAAGTGCTTTGTTTCACCTTTATTAAAAACTAACAAAGTGAAGTTAAATAACGGCTTTAATAATATCGAAAAAGAACAAAAACCCTTTGTGTGGAAAGGTTGTACGTACCTGGAGCCAGTGCTTTGTATGGTGAGATGGCTGAGCGATGCACGCCGTATTGTAATGTGGAATACTTTATTATTTACTAGCTGTGCCCGCGACTTAGCGTTTGAATTTATAAAGAAAAGTAGCCTGAAGCTTACTCCTTATTTCATCAGCTGTCTGCCAGTAAAGGTCGGCAGTAAAACGGTAACAGACAGGCATACAAAAATTGTATAAAATACTAGCTGACCCGGAGAACTTCGTTTCACTGGATACATGAACATCAATCAAACGTTTGACAGGTAAGAACAGTTTGTTTGGGAAATTCAAATTGTCGTTTTTAGTTTTTT
>DVZL01004110.1:0-13239 GCA_018236625.1 Lasaia peninsularis | reverse complement strand
AAACTTAAGTATCGATACGACCCCCATCCCATCAGCATCACTAACACGAACTGTCATAGGGATCAAGGTTCGCCGTGTCGAATATAGTTAATTTTATTCTTTTTAGCGTGTTTAAGTAAAAGCTCTTTTTAAAAAAAGTTTTTTACTTTAAATCAATTCGACCGACCCTCGAGATCCGCAGCTACGGAGCTGCGGTCGTTCACGATGTTGTTTCCCCTAGGATGCTGATCTCGGCGATCCGCGCGCGTCACCCGAGCGTGCCGCTGCACGTGCACACGCACGACACGTCGGGCGCGGGCGTGGCGGCCATGTTGTCGTGCGCGGCGGCGGGCGCCGACGTCGTGGACGTGGCCGTGGACTCCATGTCGGGCCTCACCAGCCAGCCCTCCATGGGCGCGCTCGTCGCCTCGCTGCAGGCCACGCCCCTCGACACCGGTCAGAACCCTCTCTCACAAACACTCATTCAAAATTACACTTTATATTTTTAAAAACATTGAAACGGCAAACGTTGTGTATTCTGGTTTGTTTACGGAAAACTTAAAAAACTGGACGAAATTAAATTACTTTTTGCGCACCGTAAACCGTAGTATGATATGACTCGAACAAACGAGATGGTGCGTTTAAATGGAACGTACTAACTGGAAGCGAAGACTCCAAATATATCCATCTCCGCACAAACGTAGTGTGCGTACGTTTTTTTTTTTGCTAATTAATTAATTAATACGTAATTTTTGCTAAGTTTGCAAAATAATTTTTTTTTGTTTAAATATAAATTTCCACAACGTAACGTCTAACTCTGTCAATTATCTGAATAAACTTTTTAAAATTCTTTCAGTTTCACATTTGCAATTATTATGCCTCGTAAATTACATGCTTGTGTTATGAGTATTGTAACTGTATTTTGTAATTTTATAACTTCAATTTATACACAAAAATTATATTCATAGATCACATTGACACATCTATACGTCAGAAAGAAAACTTCATATTTGATTTTTTTAACTATCTAACAGACTTGTCGATTCTTAATATGTATTGTACCCCCAGGTATCCCCCTCCAAACCGTGTCGGAGTATTCGGCGTACTGGGAACAAGCTCGCACGCTGTACGGCCCGTTCGAGTGTACGGCCACCATGAAGTCCGGCAACGCAGACGTCTACATGAACGAGATCCCCGGAGGACAGTACACCAACCTACAGTTCCAAGCCTTCTCCCTGGGCTTGGGAAGTCAGTTCGAGGAAGTTAAGAAGGCTTATAGGTAAGAAACTTACGTACGTACGTACACACAAATACGCACGCACATTCACGCAAGGTACCACACTCTCACAAACCAGTGCCAATACTTTTGCTTAAACACTATTTTCATTGTAAATTCCAGAGAGGCGAACCTGCTGCTGGGCGACATCATCAAGGTGACCCCGTCGTCGAAGGTGGTGGGTGACCTCGCCCAGTTCATGGTCCAGAACAAGCTCTCGGCCGCCGACATCCGCGCGCGCGCCGAGGAGCTCTCCTTCCCCAAGTCCGTCGTCGAGTACTTCCAGGGTGCCATCGGGATACCGCACGGGGGCTTCCCGGAACCCTTGAGGTAAGGGATTACACTCCACTCGACTAAACTAAACGACAAGGTTCTTCCGCTCTAACGTTGAGTACTTTCGACGAGCCGTCCGTATTAGCGAAACTCGATCAAACTAAACTAAACTCGACTTAACTGAACTAAATTTTGTAATTAGTACAGCTTCGTTCTCGAGTATATCATCGAATGTGTTCAGTGACATGATGAGATACTATATTGAAAGGTTGACAAAACATTTAAATAAGGATAAACTACATACATTATAACTAGTTAATTTAGATCTCATTTCTAGTCCATATTTAAGTACTTCCAGATTAGTAACCGTTTGAATGCCCTACAAGCGAACGCGGCGTAAGTTACTTTCTAACAAAGTTTTTAATATCTGTTTAGATCACAAATATTAAAGGACATGCCCAGAATCGAAGGGCGCCCTGGCCAGGAATTACCGCCTTTGGACTTTGATAAACTGAAGAGCGACATCAAGGATAGTTACCCTGAGGTAAATACTATTTATATTTGGAATCAGGATCACATACTGGACACGCTCTATCAATATGTCACTCGACTTACCAGTCACCCTGTATAACTGAAAAAATATAACACGTGCAAAATAGTAATAAATAAGCTAACAAAAAATTCGGATGATTTAAACACCGCCAGTTTAGCACCTTTATTTGTGACATCACCGTTGACTGAGACGTGAGAACAATAATTTGTCAACGAAGTGAAATTAAGTGAAGTGTTAAGGTCGTAGCTCACTTACACGTCCCTGCTACGCCTCGCCTAAAAAAATATCATTCAAATATGGGCTTTAAGGCATGACCTTGCGATATAGGTAATGGCAACGCAGAAGACGCCGATCAGGTGGCTAAATTATGTTACCATTATAAACTATATCTCAAGGTCATACCTTAAAGCCCATATTTTAATGATATTTTTAGGCGAAGCGTAGCAGGAACGTGTAAGTGAGCTACGACCTTTATTAGTGTTATTACACTTCACTTTATATCAATATCAACATTGTCAATACATTTTCGTGATTATAACAACAAAATGTTACAGGTGTCGGACCAAGATGTGATGTCGGCGGCCATGTACCCGCAAGTGGCCAACGACTTCTTCAGGATCAGGGACAAGTACGGACCAGTCAAGCATTTGGACACCAAAACCTTCCTCGTGGGACCAACGGTAAATTATATTTTTTTTTAATTTGATTACCTTATATCTTATAAATATTGTAAATGCGAACGTTTGAAACTACTGGATGAATTTGGATGAAAATTTGCAGTAAGATAGCGCTTATACATCAGAATTATACTTTCTAACCGACTATATTGATAAGAGGTTATGTTTTTATGCAATAAACATAAGTCGAAAAAAAATTCTTTGATAATTAACGAGGGCGGAAAGCTAGTACTTCATAATTATAATTAAGTTTATCGTTTAGTAAAACTATAAACCAGTACTTTTATTCCATTCTTAATTTTTATCTTAATCGCTGAACAAAAGGTAAAAAAGTGTCCATTCTTCGCTTTCAATGGCCGTTAGATAATAGTTAGGCCTACGAGTTTAATTTTTTACGACATCGACAAGGCTTTGTAACCAATTTTAACGTTTCAACTTTTAAAATATATAAAACTAGTTGATACCGAATTAATATATTTATTGTAGATTAATTTTATTTTTTTCTTCTTTACTGAAAGGTTGGCGAAACGATAGAAGTGAAGATCGAAAGGGGCAAGACGTTGGACATCAAAACGTTGGCCGTCTCCGAGGAGATGACGGCCGCGGGCGAACGGGAAGTGTTCTTCGAGCTCAACGGACAACTGCGCTCCGTCTTCATACGGGACGAGAACGCTAGCAAGGTACACATACTGACGTAATACACCAGGGTTTTTATGATATAAGACTCTCCTGATGATAAGAGACAATCTTGGCCTATGGACACCGTAGATGTTGTAGGCCTTGCGAACGTACGTGCGAGCGTGCGTGAGTGCGTGCGTGAATGCGTGCGTGCGTGCGTGCGTGCATGCGTGCGTGCGTGCATGTCCCCGTGCGCTAGCAGGTTATAGGTAATAAATAACCCAGTTAATCTTTGCTCGTCTCTTACGAGCTGCCTGGTAGAAAAACAGATCTATTCTATACAGAGTCCGCAGGCCAAGATGGAAAACTGTATTTACAGTTAGTTAATTATTTACTCAGCAAAAACTATTAACTCATGTTCATTAGTCATTAGTTAGTTTTCATGTAGGCATACGTAGGCTTCATAAAAGGAATACGTTTTAAAAGATTAAGTTTCTATCACTAAAGGGTTTGGTCTGTGTGTTAGTACATCCGCATTTTTGTACAATACATTTTTGTATTTTTTATGCATATGCTGTTAACAAAAATTATTTATGTCTATTTTAAGGAGGCTCTAATCTGATTGAATGTGAGTTTGTTTTTCGTTTCTTCTCCTGACTGGCTAGATTTGGAAACAGTGGTAGTTTATTGTAGGCATAATTAAAAAAAATCGGGTGTAAATTTATGTGTATTAATAGTAGGATAATAATGAGTACATGATATATAATTTTATAATCATATGTATTTGCAAACTTTTTCTTCCGTAACAATTTTATTTATATGTTCTTTTGATTTTCATCACAGTCCCCTCTAACTACATATTTTTAAGTGCTCGAACACAACTAAAATATTGCTATTATTTTACAGGAAATGAAAATTCATCCGAAAGCTGTGAAGGGCGACAAGAACCAAGTGGGTGCACCAATGCCGGGAACTGTTTTAAGTAAGTATTTTTAAATTCTTTATTGTATTACTAAAACCATTTTCTCTAATTTTATTCAAGGATATGGTAGAAAACTGAATGTGTTAGTTACAAACCATTGAAAATTACTCATATTTTAAATTAGCAACACATGTACTTTTTCACGTATAACTTATAATTGAAAACTATTTTTTAAATAGCCAACCGGTTTCGCTTTTTACAGCATCATCAGGGCTAAAACTTAAGTTACTAACAATGTTTTGATTTGTGGTCGTTGTTGTAGATCAATATGGGTAGAACAAATAAATACAACAAAAATAAAAACAAATTGAGTTACCAGCGTCAGGTTTTTTCCCCACGGTAAATTCCCATTACCTTCCCACGGGAATGGTGTATCATCAAGAGTCTCCTAAACTGACGTGTTTGTATGATAAAGGAAATAAAACTTGCTAGTAAAATTTTGAAATTCAAATTTCGAGTCTAACCAATGTACATATTATACTTACAAAAAAATAAGCACTTTGGAAGTAGCTCAATTTTTCCTGATATATTTCGTCCACATTCAAATATTAACTTACACATAAGGTCTAATAGCCAGACCACAGGACAGCGACGCACCTACAAGATCTATGGTGTCTATAGACCACGGTTGTCTCTAACCCCCAGAAGACCCGTGTGCCTATTCACTGTCTTATCCCATAAAAAAAATTGAGTTTATTATTCAAATGCCCATACTATTCAAAAATTCACAAATTAAAAAAAAATGTTTTTAGAGTATGTCCGTCACGATATTTCCTTTCAATTACAGCAATAAAAGTGAAGGAAGGTGACAGCGTAGAAAAGGGACAACCTATTGCAGTTCTGTCAGCCATGAAGATGGAGATGATAGTCCAGGCGCCCAGAGCTGGAACTGTCAAGTCCGTGGCCATCACCAACGGACAGAAGCTGGAGGGAGACGACCTGATCTGCACCATCGAATAATATCACAGTATCACGTTTATTACAGCCTATAGCGTGACTTCATGAAGCAGTATTATTTTAATTAACTGTCCAAATTTGGACTTTATTATAATAAGGTCGTTTTTCCTTGACACATGCTGTTGAAATAAAATTGCTTCATGGATCACAGTGACCCCTAAGGATGTTATGGACCTCTAACCGGAACGGATTCCATCGGATATTAGAAATCGGATATCGAAAAAAAAAAATTACATAGTTTGCGCGCATTAATAAAATAGTGACGTCACGAAATTTAGCCACGCCCCTGGTAGGGATTTTTTTCATTTACAAGGCGCATGTAATGAGACGTTAAATTCTTGAGATTGAATTGGTCGGAAGCATTGTAAGTTTGATGAAGTCACTGTTTTTTTAAGTAAACGAACTGTTATAGAAAAACCGTCAAATAATTATTTATTTGTATATAAGAAATATTGGTGTTACTAATGTATCATTAATGATATATCCGTATCTAAATACAAAATTATCTATCCATAACATCCCTGATTGTTATTTAGTATAGATATGCCTCGTATATGTTTTGTTAAGTTTAACTGGCCGCCAGAAAAATTACCTTAAAATTTTTAAATTTTGGCAAGACGTAAGATTAATTATTTTGGGAATTTATTTACAATTAATTTAAAATTTATTTAAAAAAACAACAATAATTTTATTTTTTATTAACTTTACCATATCATGAAATTGTAAAGTATTTCTAGTAGAAAATAATCAATTTATCGCGGTCAGTATATTTTAAAACATCGAAATCAAACATGTAATTATCTATCAGTGATTCCCAAAAAAATCCAAATTATTATTAACATTCTGAAAATGTGTAGAACGTTGATGTTAAAGGTGCTAAGTATATTCTAGATGATTCCTTCGTAAAGACTTAACTATTTTTTTTTAAATTGGCTTTTAGATAATTAGAAAATTATTTTGATAATGAAAAAAAAAATTTCGAAAAAAAAAAATCCCCCATATTTTCGAAATTGAAACTAATAATAATTTAAACTATAGAAAAAAATTAAATATTGTGGTTCTTACTATAATATTAGCGGTTTATGTATTTAAATTATTTTTCGCACAAACCTTTATAATACATTTTTATGAAGTCCATGATTATGAAAGGTACCGATTTTATTCCTTAATTATGAAGATAATTAGTGGGTTACGTTATATTACTTATTGTTCACAAATTAAGTTTAGTAAATATTGACGTCATTAACTTACTAAACTCTTGGCCAAAGAAAACAAACAATTTTTTGGGTTTTAATTGGCCAGAATCAAAGTCAAGTTTATGACGTCACTATTTTGTCAAAGCGGTACTCCAGGAGCTACGTTTACCGATATAAAATTAAGGTTAAAAGTATTTTATATGTATTTGTTGTTTTTTTCTCTTTAAATACCTATTCCTTTTTTATTTGTATAATTTAATGTTATGTTTTTTAATAATATTCTAAAATAATTCAGTGTTTTTCTTGTATATAAACAAAAAAATGTAGGAATTCATTTTTAAATAATTTACACAGAGACTATATTATGTCAATTATGGATTTTCATTTACTAATTAATAATTACAAATGTTTGTCTTTTCGCAAGTTTGTGAAGATTTTGAGTGTCCATATTATGTTTAAAATTGTGTGAAACTTGAAATAATCTGTGATAAAACTGAGTTTAAACTGTATGACCTTGCTATGTATCAGAAACGAATTAAAAAATGTTAATATTAAAACACAATTAGCAAAAATTGATTTTGAATAATCATAATAAATAAACAATTAATAACGTGTTATAAAAATATTTTGATTGAATTATTTTTTTATTTGTTGTCAACAATTATAAATATTACGCGTTGAACAAAATAATGATATATTTGACTTGTTTTTAATCCTTAAAATGTTTGTGATTATTTTTAGATATATTAAGACATTATATTTGTATCTTTACATACATTAAATAGACAAAACGCATTTTTTAAATAAAATAAAACAATAAAAAAGGCAGTGAAACTGCTATTTTACAAATTAAAACATCACAGTACAAAAACAATTGTGAATTTTGCTAGATTTAGGAGTTTTGTTAACCTTTTGTTACGCACATTACTTAACTTTTTACATGACGTATAAGTAATATTTGTTTTTTTTTTGAAAAAATATTACTTTTTTGTAACTTATAAATTATTTTTTCGCCTTTTTAATACTTTTTGTAATCATGAACATCAGTGTATAAAAAAAATATTTTATTCAGTCAACTTATTTTAATGCTTATTTCTTACTTAAAACCTCTACATGCAGATATGGAACGCACATTTATTTAAAAAGTAAGATTAAATGATTGTGAATGATAAAAAAATAACGTCCAAATGTATCTAATACATGGCAATATAATGAAGTATAACATTTATAAATTATGTAGTAAATATATTATATATTGGTAAAAATATTATCAAAATCGGTTCTGCATTTTAAAACACAAACTTTTACTTTTTTATGTCAGTTTTTACTTTATACAAAGATTACCCTATTTAGCTTGAACGATTTTGATTAAATCTGGCTTAAATCTGAAAACCTATTAGCTATTATAGACTATAAAAAAATTAAAGATTCCAAGTGTCGCATTAATCCTTTTTTTATATTAAGTTTAGATAAAATTTCCTGTGAACTTTCTCAATATATTAAGCAAGTGTACAAGTAATTTTATATGATAATGGAGTTTCACTATTAAAGATCATAGATAATAAAAAGAATGATTACAATTATTTTATTAATCCATAAAGCACTTTTAAAATTGTAGGGTATAACCTGGAAGTATTTGAACCTTAATTTAGCCTAGTGTGCCTACAGCTCCACCATAAGTGTAATATCTAATATATTTTATAATCTAATTTTAATATTTATGAAAGACATTTTGATTGGGTCATAGTCTCAGTAGTGGTTTTGAGTCAAACCGGAGGTCAAACCTCTCGTAGATTGTTGAAATCATATATTATGGTTGATGTTTTTGTTTTGGTGCTAATTGTTAACGTTTTATTTTTAAATATTTTTTCAATTTTGTAATTATAGTTGTATATTGAATTATTTGTTTTATTTTCGCCAAATTCCAGAGTTTGTAATTGACTTTTTTTGCTATGGTGCTCTATGCAAATAAATAAAGTTGAAGTGTGTGTATACAAAATACCATAACATATACCAAATTACATATACCAAAACAACATTATTTTACAATATTTGTCAGTCTTTTTGTTCTGACCAATTTCTGGGTGACTGACTGAATCGGACGGGAATTTTTCTGGCAAATAGCATATGAACTAAGGGGTAACTTAGGCTACTTTAACCAAATCCAAACGAAGGCGCTGGCGTAGCTAGTATAATAGATGTCGTTCATGGAAAGTTGTCAACAACTTGCACATTCACTACGCTTTCGCATCATGATATCGACAAGCACCAATGTGTAACAGAAACATTATTTAAATTTCAGCACGTCGCTTCAGAATTAAACCATTTAATCACAGTATTGCTTACCCTACATTTGAGTCTTCTAGTATTACACTTGTAAATAGTAATCCGTACTAATATTATAAATGCGAGAGTAACTCTGTATGTGTGTTACACTTTCACGCCTAAACCACTAAACCAATTTTGATGAAATTTAGTAGATACAGAAATAGAGTTGACCTTGACATAGGCTACTTTTTAACCGACTACATAAAAAAGAGGGCATGTTTTTACGCTATAAGTATTATAAGTCGGAAAATGTCTGCACTTTGAAAATTGACTGTGTTATCAAAACCATTCACGTGGGCGAAAAGCTAGTATCTTATACAAATAATAGTAACGGACCAAAAGATTTCCTGCTAATCGGAACAAGCCCATAGTGAGCAAGATGATGATGATGCATTAACAACCTAATTAATAGAATGAGGCCTAGGTCGTAATGCAAGATTCAATAAAACAAATATCATTTAAATGTATATTTAATATACAAATGATATATTGAAACAACATTGTTAACATACATAATTATAATACTACATCAATTTCTCTCAGTTATGTAAAATATGACTAAATAGTCTAAATAGCGGTCAAATCATAAAATTTAATTGGTTTAGATTGCATTTAAATGGGCAATATAGTCATAGACCAGATACAAGATAGAGTAAATGATATATTGGGCCCAATTAAAAATAATATATTGCCTTAGGGCAGTAAAACGAAACCTTCGACGATAATTACATTCAATTTGAGGTTACCTTTTAACTGCCCAAAGTGTGCATATTATTTTTCTGCTCAACAGATTCAAAAAGTGGCAATTTCTTTTAGTACAGCAAGAGAAAAGTAGCCATTTTCCGCCCGGAGGACAAAATAATTTATACTACTGATTTCAAAACTGGTTAACAAAGAAAAATACCTTTTGTACTCTTTGTTATGTTTTTTTTCTTATTTGCTATAATATATCAGGTGTTACAATAAAGTTTTAAAAAATCATAAAAATCCAACAAAATACTCAGTCATTACTATGAACAGTTACATTATTAACCGGCTTATTTGTATGAAAAAAGTAATGAATGTGGAGGGAGTTGGGAGGAAGTGGTACATACTTGTAGAAATCGTGACACCTTGTACTCAATACTATCTGCCTACCCCAGAAGGAAGTTGACGTGAAGATATGATGTACATTGAATTTAGAAATATAAGTTTTATTTTAAATATATTTTTAATAAGTGTAATCTAAACTTAAATAAAAAAAATATCAGATAGTATAAACGTTCAGTATTGGGTTTCAATAAATTTACAACCGTATTTCGTTAAGACTATAAGTTTAGCATTTTGTTCTCGACTAGATATTACAAAAGGACGCTTCTCGCGGGAAAGGGTCATAGTTTATACCCATGTGTAATTACGTCACGATCACATCATATATGTAAATAACATCTTCAATATTTCACACATATATTATTAAAGGACAATTAAAATATGTAATGGCAAAAGTCAGACATGTGTCTATTTCAGATATGGGTCAAAGTAACAGTATCCGAGGAAGCGTGATATGTTTAGTATAAGTACCTTCACGCCTATTATCTCGAAGTGGTAGGCAGAGGTGTGCTAGTATATCTACGACTCGTGAGTCCAGTAGATATACCTACTAGAACACCCACGATTAGCTAATCTACTAGGGTCATGATGTGATAGGTGGCAAGTCTATCGCTACTTCGGGCGCATTTCAATCTCGGGCAATGTAATGCTTACTCAGAATAGTCTAAAAAAACATTTAAGAAAAGTTGCCCCATCTGGGAATTGAACCCGGGATCTAATGCAGCTAACGGTCTTAGTATAGACTGGGAAAATTAGGTAATGATAAATTACATAGTCTTGTTAGCCCTAAAACGAACTGATTCCTAGACGGGCTATGTATTTGTTTTAATATCCCATATATTAATTCTTTCAATCAGATGTTTAATCAATACAGATTATAATAATCCTTGCTGTCATGTAAACGTAAATAAAAATGGCGTCTCATGACGAGATACGTCACACGGTTGTCAATCATGGTCGTCCGCGATTCACTTGTACGTTGATTTCAAAAAATACATAATGTTGATATGCAAAATATATTACAAAATTATTGTAATTTTTAATTAATACATTTAAATTAACATAAAACTTACTACATATAAAATATGTTCCATGCACTTGCACATAGGGTCTATCAGCCCGACCATAGACAGTTATGTTGTCTATAGACCACGGGTGTCTCTTACCATCGGGAGACCCATATGATAAAAAAATTATAACTGGATGTTTGTCACAATGCGTGAATAACGCACATATTTGAATGTGTCACAACGGTATTGTGAGCAAGCGAGAGGTAAATATAGGAGCCACCATTTATAAATGCATTCGTAAGTGTATTTTTGTACATTTGTCACATTACCCATAGGCTAGTAAATGTAAATTATAAATAAATATAAAAACTATGACACTCAATGTTCAAACTTCATATAATGTATATCTTGAAATACATTATATTGAAAATAGATATATTTCGTTCGAATTTAAAAATATGTGACGTCGTCAATATGGCGACGGCCTTGACCATTTATATGACAGAATTTCTAGTTTTATGCGAAGCAGTCGAAGGCGTTGCTAGGTTTTTGATGCCAATATTTCCGAACGCAAAAGACTACTGTGAATATTTTTATTTTATAAATCTTAAGTCATTTTTAACATTCCTAGCGTCATAAAGACCCCAAACTATGCAACAAAATGAAAAGAGATATATTTCTGAAAATTTTGTTCTTAATCGAGTAAACTTATTATTTAATTAGTAAAGAGTAATAAAGAAAGTTTTGTATTATATAAAACAAACTGTTAGTTACACCGTTTATAACTCAGAAACGGCTGGACCATTATTTTTGTTTTTTTATAATTACCTTAGTTCGGAATAAGATAATAACCATCGAAAATTTGAAAATTAAAAAAAAACACCGGCTGGGCGATACGGAGGTCGCCAAGACATTTAAGTCCTCATATTTGACATTCTCGAAATCGTATTGGTTGTCGTGAAGACAAACTTAAGGTAACAGGAAAAAGTAACTCTTGTGATTGGCCGGTAAATAATAAGGCGCGAAACCGAGTTACATGATTGGTTAGGCAGCGGTACGTCACTCAAAATAGAGAAGTATTCCTCAGTTTCACTCTAAGGCCTTGGGGTGCTAGTTTTTATTAATTATCACTGAGAGCACAATAGTCTCTGTGATTGAGCGTAGTCAGTGTCTGTGACGCACGAGGTTCCGAGTTCGAATCCGGGTAGGGCAACTTGTTCTCCTTTACACAGTTTATCTGTAAAACTGAATAAACTCAAAGAATATAGCGATGGACTTGCCACCTATCAGATAACGTTATATTTTTAGAAAAACTGAAAAAAACATTCCCGGGAATCGAGCCCGGGACCTCTTGCGCAAAGTCGAACACTGACAACAATTGAATGCGGAGGCTACTAAATTGGATCTTTACATATAAAACCGATTAATAAATTTAAACACCAATTAAATATAATTCAATATACAATCACATATACAAGTAATTGAGATCATTCTTGAATTTAGTATTTACAATATGTGAAACATGTCTTAAATTTTCATATATTCTATTTAAGTAATAAAATATTCGTACACAATTTCGTAATGTTGGTACGAATGTTGTAACAAGTCACCAATATTACAAGGCAAATGACGTCATCATTTCCTTTAGCGGGCTGACTCCAATTATTTATAATATAACTTTTAATTATTAAACATGTTCTAGGGCTAAGACAGTAAATCTACAAAAATAGACTTAAATTCTGAAAATCTGCAAAAACTCTTGCACACATTTTTTTTATCATATTTTGACTTATGTTTCGTCAATGAAATCGTATTTGGAAATTAACTTTCTAATTTTAATTTTTTGCTGTTTAAAAAAACACGTAATTGATTTCTTACATACTGGAAGTATTTCGAACTGATAGTATGAACTAACAACGAAAAATCAAAATCAATGTCATGTCGGTAAAACATCTCGTAACCTACATACAAATCGATTTGACTTGAACCTCCTTTTTTGAAGCCAGTTTAAAATAATTGGACGTGGTTATGCAAACTAGAACCAATCCACATGTTGTCACTTTTGAGTTATTTAGGTTTTAGTATTATCTGTGAAGGTTTTATTCCTTAAATTTATTTCTTTTAAATATATTATTATATGTAAAACACTATATTGATATCCTCATACACACAAAAAACAATTATTTTTTTAAACGTTTTATACATATTTGATTAAAAATAGGATAATGAATAAGGAAACGTACCATTGTAATCTTGGGAATCACTAGTATCAGATGCTGCTACATCTACATGGTTCCCATA
>DVZL01004109.1:0-13240 GCA_018236625.1 Lasaia peninsularis | reverse complement strand
GTGGTATTTTAATTGGTTTCCAGGAGCGGCATTAAGTTGCTCTGGTCATCTTTATCGGTGGATAAGGGATTTATTATAGTTATAGACGAAAATTAAAATAATAATTTATTATTTATTCGTAGAATACCTGTTTTAAGGTTGTCTTAAAGTTGTTCATTCCAGAAAAAAAAGTCACTGAGGCAACTGGGTCTAACTCAGTAACCAATAGTTTTCGGTCTTTTTACATTCGGTACCCAGATGTGGTCACGAACATGTATTATAGTGAAAGTTTATACTTGATCTAATACATGGCTTACGAACTTCCGGTTGGCTTACGCCCGAGGTGATATTTTTATGAATAATTATCGGAGTGATCCAGATGTACAGTCAGGTGATAATTAGCTTACGAAATGTTCTAATGTATTATTAAAAGGTAAAAAAATGCCCTAGTTTTCGTGATGTGACTATACATGTCGAGTTGAAAGAAATTGAGTTGAATCGGGGAAATGGCAAAAAAATAGATATATTTATTTCTAGAATTAGGTGCATTTTTGAGTAAACTTTATCAACACTCTTAAAAATATCTTCGTCAAAGCTCTTTAAAATTTACAGCGTAAATGCAGTTTCAAAATAAGATACAATACTGTTAATAAAAAAGTATAAAATAATGAAGGCATTAAAAACTAAATCCCATACAACTTATCATCCCAGATGAACTAAGATATAACATTTTAAATTAGGGGCGTTATCATTCACACATTCTATGCTTCCGGCATTACAGATAAGAAATTAATCATAAGGAAATTGAGCCAGTAAAGATAAATTTCATCTAACTGTGCCTGATTTCATATGATTTGAATAAGCAAAATAATCATGTGGTTTTATTCACGATATAGTTTTTGTAACTGAGTGGTACGTGAGGATCGAGGCCAGTTGAGGCCAGTTGCCAGGCCAGGTGAGGCCAGTTGCGGTCGAGTTATCATTCTAAGCTACAATAAGGAAAGCCACAAGACGAGCGCCTTGGTATTGATTGTAAACAATATCTATAGATATTTAATGATAATGGACTTCTGAGTTTGTTTACGGAAAAGAAATGATATGAAATGGTTGGTATGTAATTTTGTATGTATTTGTAAAGTTTGAGAGTCTATGTATTGGGGCGTTCTTTTCTGGTAGCTCATCTTTGAAACCCGCCATGTACTAATGTGTTTTTCTAATTAAAGTATACTTCCTGAGTCCTTTGACGGTTAAGTAAAACATTAATTAAATTGGACCTGGTTTTCTTCCTGGGTTGCACAGGTCTATGTAAACACTAACGCCTTTATCAAATTCACTAGATTTGGTAGCAGACCCTGGTATCATCTGATGTAGAAACGGGATAAGATAAGACAGAGAAGACAAGAACATATCTCCAAAGAGGTAACAGTGGTACAATAACGATTATTTATCCAATCCCTAGGATTATCCATCCAATTCCCCGCGTTGGTCCGAGTTCTCTTTGTAGAATAGGCCATCTGCCTCTCTACCAGGCAGCTTGTAAGAGGCGTGCATAGGTTGAACAAGATGACTGGTGAAAGAGTGCTGTGCAGCAACTCGCCCGGGTAGGGATTCACCACCCTGCCTATTCTCGCCGCCATAACTGCATTGTCGTGTTACGATTCAGAAGGTAGGGTAGCCGGTAGACTTGCACATCAGACCTAAGATCCCGGACACAGGACAGTGACGCACCTACAATATCTATGGTGTCTATAGGCCGAGGTTGTCTCTTACCATCAGGAGACCCGTGTGCTTATTTGCCGTTTCATCCCATAAAAAAGTTATCTTTTTCAGATAAATTAAAAAATGACAAAGAATTAGATGCCTTGAATTTGGACAACAAGCATTAAATTAGTTCTTTAGAAAAATCCCATGAGTTTTTCTAACTTAAGTGCATTTTTGGAGTGTTCTTTTGGTGAAAGAAAACATCACGAGGAGACCCGAGGCTTGTGCCGGAATTGGGGATGAACTTGCCACCTGTCACATCTTGGGATCCAATATCGTCGGCTAATCGTAGATGCATTTGTACCTCCACCTACATATTTTTATGTTTTCTAACAATATATTATCGCATGGGATTATCTTACCTTAAATTTAAAGGAATTTTAATGGTCAATAAAGCTTTTGAACAAACGCCATAAAGATTGTTTCGCAATAAATAAATTTCGGTAAAATATTAAACAGATAAATTTATAGAGGAAATCGGATCGTTAAGTATAATATTTCCGTGGTACAATCAGCGAAAGAGGAAATGCGATATTTTTATTCCAAAACTGTTTAAATTATTGCTAGATACAAAAAAAAACGCAAACATTATAATTTGTCGAAGTAAGATTCGTATTAGCGAATTGATCTTTTTATATCCTCAAACAAGCTTCAATAAAGATAATGTGTTAATTAAAATTGGATATTCAAATATAATTCTGCTTGTGTTAAAAGTTTAAAATATACGTTATATATTTTTTTGGATAATATATTTTTAAATGTGCATTTTAAATAATGTTAGAGGTTGAAAAATTGGTTCATTTTTCTTTCCAAAGTATATAATAATTACAAAATTAATTTAGATTTAATGGTCTAAATGAGTGGCCGCGTTACGATTCAGTAATACGTTTTAGAATAATTATATAGATGCGTCACAAGAGCTTCTTGTAAGGTCTATATAAAAATATATAATATATTCTATTTTATTCCTATTAACTATTGTCAACGTCATAAGATTATAAATGTAATAAATAATAGTCGAAAATACTTCAAGGTATGTGCTCAAAACGAAACATTTATTAAGAAATATGTTGCATTACTTGCAAAGTATATTTGCAAAAAATATATATCGTCAAGTTCATAACCCCGAAAGGGTAGATAGACATATGCCCCCACGATTAGCCGACGATATTTGGTCCCATGATGTGATGGGTGACAAATCTGTCACCATATCGGGCACTAAATATCTCGGGTTTCCTTACGATATTTTTTTTCATTGTAAGGTTACTTAGATAATGTACTTGAGTTAGAAAAGCTCATTGGTACAAGACCAGATTCAAACGTCAAAAAGGCAAAATTTCACATTTCACAGATTATAATAAAGCTAAAGAGTAATGCAATTTTAATAATACAGA
The DNA here is from genome assembly GCA_018236625.1 of Lasaia peninsularis. Taxonomy (NCBI): domain Eukaryota; kingdom Metazoa; phylum Arthropoda; class Insecta; order Lepidoptera; family Riodinidae; genus Lasaia; species Lasaia peninsularis. The sequence goes on along the minus strand of DVZL01004109.1, from coordinate 10,106 downwards.
TATATGGCACATACAAAAAATAGAACTGTGTTTCATTTTCAATATGGTCTATAATTAATGTAGTTTCATAATATCATTTTGATAACGTGTATGTTGGTATTGTAATTAGGTAATAACTTGAAATATATGGGCTATAATAAGTAGGGCAAGTGGTATTTTGTAAGGTTGGCATTTAAAACCATTTGATAATTTCGTTAGTTATTAGTGAGATTCAAGATTACGAATACTTTTGATAAATAAAATGCTTCCAACTAGAAATAACCTATATCTGATATAGATACATTATCATACAGAGAAGCGTGCGTTTTAAAGTTTTATAACAGACCATACATATTATGTAAATTTTTAATGGTTTTAAATATTATGTTGTAATACACCCATCAGATTTTAACCAGCATAAAGATGTGGATCAGTTTTCTTATATTTTACTTGCTGTGCCCGTGACTTTGTCCGAGTTTTAATTTAATTATTTTATACATTTCTAAAATAAAACTGTAAAATAAAAGTAGCGTAATCCGTTCCTTACTAAATTAGCTGTTTGTCAGTGAAAGTCTCGTCAAAATTGGTCCAACCGTTACAGAGATTAGCGGGTACAAAGAGACAGACAGACAAGGACGAAAATTCTTAAAAATACTGTTTTGGTATCTTGCAAATATACATATACATTTAATAAAAAGCGGTTATTTTAATATTACATACAGACACTCAAATTTAATTATATGAATAGATTACAACAGATTGTTTTCTTCATGTGAGGTTTATCCCGTTTCTGTAATGATATCAGGGTCAGCTACATAATTTAGAAGATTCTACAAGGACGTCAGTTTTTACACAGAGTTATTGTTATCTTGGCTGAAATATACGAATCCGTGTTTCACGACGTTTTTCCTCACTAAAGGAACACTCAGAAAATGTACTTAAGTTATAAAAACACATTGGGACATGGAGTGATGTGAACCTGAATTAGAATGGGAAACTGTTTTTTTGTTTGTTCCCGCTAATCTCTGAAATGGCTAGACCGATTTTGACAGTACATTTGACTTTCACTGGTAGACAACTAATTTAATAAGGAACTGCTTAGGCTGCTTTTAGCACTTAAAACATTTAAATAAAAACGTGGATGAAATCGCGGGCACAATTAATGAACAACTAATCAAGAGACAATAACGGTGTTAGTGTCAAAATCCGTCTCTTACAACTACGAACTGCTTAGTGAATTATTTTTGTCTAATCCCATCCACTAACCATCACTATAAATCAGTCAGAGTGTCAGTTACCATACTCGTCCGAAGCGACTAAACCGATTTTTATGAAACTTTATATACCTACACTTGGTGGATCTGAGAATAGGTTGTTATTTTTCATATCTCATAGTACAGGTGGTAATAAGATCACCGGGATGGTTAGTTACTTATAAATATTATTTTCACGTCACAAATAATAAGAAAATATATTAGACTGTATTATTTATAATAATCTTAATTAAAATTTTAATTTTACTACTAGCTGTGATTTCGCTTTTCGAAATTTGAATTTATTATGAAAATTACATCAAAATCGGTTCAACGGTTTACCTGATAAAACGAAATAAGAAGAGTATATGTATTTGTATGTTTTGCAATACTTTAAATATCATTCGCAAAAATAAAAGTTCGGACCGCCAATATCACAGCGCGACGGACGGTACAACAAATTTTACGATTTAATTAATGACTAATAAAAACTATTATCGACTCCATTTTTTGTATTTCATATCTGAATGTGGGTTCATAATGTCGTCGCTTAGTCATCTCCATATTATTATCTTTTATTTGGCTCGGCTTCCTTTTGTCGTCGATTTTTATCAACATTATAAAGATAAAAAAAATGATGAATGCAGACTTTTTTATTTGTAGAGTTGAAATATCATTTTTTTTACAGTGTATTTCAAACAAGTACACAAATTACCTGATGGTAAGAAATGTATTTTAAGTAAATGTCACGGAAAATAAAATAGTTAATGATGTGCTACCAAGTAAATAACAGGAACACGACAATGATGATGAAGTGAAAGATAAGAGGTGATGTTTTGTCTATATTTTCCGTTTCTGTAAAACTAAAAGTTTACCTTTGTAAAAGTTTCATGGCTCTTTACGAATAGTCCCTCGATTACCGAGCTTTGCTCGGTGTTTGGTTAGTACATCACATTTTTTTAAATTATATTTGACATAATTTACAATGTTTTTCTTGTTTCTGTAGGGCCTCCAGGAACACTTTTCTCACAAAAATACAAAAAGAAGGAACTCAAAAAAAAAAAGAAAAAAAAGTATCGAACAGACTGGGTTTTGAACCTGGGATTCTAAGTATCTTCCCATTCCCAACTGAGCTATACTAACTTAATAAAAATGTGGCGAAATTTAGCTTTGTATTGTAATGGTAAAGGTTTTTATTCCATGAAAACACGATTAATAAAAGAAACCTGTTAAATATAAAAATAAAACCTAGCTAGATCGATTTATCGCCCCCAAAACCCTCTACATACAACATTTCAAGAAAATCGTTCGAGCCGTTTTCGAAATCGCTGATATATTTTATTATCACTATTTAGAGATCTTTACAATGCACCGCTTTTATAATGTATGTTATATTCTACAGATTATTAATTTTTTTTCAGTTTATCTAAAAAACATAACGTTGCCTGTATCTCTGCCTACCCCTTTGGGACTATAGGCGTACGATGTTTATATTATCTTTTCTTACTAATTCATTTTATATTTTTACCCCGATATTCAAGTGGGTTTTCGATAGATTTTTTCCCCGTGTTGGTCCGGGCTTCATTGTAGAATAGGCCAACTGCCTTCCACCCAGGCAGCTCGTAGGAGGCGATTTATTGTCATCAACACCGTGACATTGACTAGGTGGTAGATTCTTGCAACGACTCGCCCGGATTGGTACCACCGCCTTGCCTCTTCCTGCCACAGTAGCGTCAGTGCTCGCCATTGTCGTGTTCTGGTTTGGAGGGTAGGGTAGACGGTAAACTTACTCACGCAAGAGGCTTACCATCCCAACCTCAGGTTGACAACGCACCAGGAAATCCGTTTCCTTGTTCGCCTTCCAATATTATTAAAAAACACACATAATTTAATTTCAATCATTTAGCCATCAAAGAAGTCTCGGATTTCAATTAATATATTTATAACTCTAAACTAGCCAAACCCTCTTTGTGCAATTTTTGTAAAATTGACAAAGGCGAAACCAGCTGGCCTTATGAAAAAGATAGATGTTTAACATAGGGGACAGCTCTTTGTTAGGAGTGTAACCTCCAGACAGTACCTTTAGTTTCATGGTCAGAGCTATTTATTGCTTCTAGGACCGTGTTTTAGTCTGTTAGCTTGATACTCTAGCGACTACACGCGCTATAGGTACTGTCTGAATCTACTCCTAACAACGACGTGTCCGCAATTAAACATCTCATAGGGCCACCCATCTTCATAAGGCTAGTTTCTTTTGTCATTGTCCAGTATAGAAAGAGTTAGCAATACAAAGCCTTCGGGACTGACGTTGTTAAAAGTGTAATATCCAGATATAACCAATTCGCTGATCAAGGGGTTAGCATTCACGCCTAAAGCAACTGACAAGCTGTGAGGCTAGAGTTCGATTCCCTATGGAGATATGCATTTGTAAGTTGAACATAGATGTCTGTATTTCCGAATCGGGTATTTATTATATTTATTCTGGTATATATTTAAGTTTTTCTTTGTATTAGTTTTCTTTGCCTTACACCCATAACACGAGCATTTGTCCAGGGATATTTATTTATTACTTTTAGCTTGACATTCATGCATTACAGCATCGACATTGGCAGATTCATCTTTGTTCAAAAAATGGTAACTTAAAAAAATAAAACATTGATACTTCCAAGATAGACCGTAGAAAAAAGATTTTGATACAGAGCTTCTTGTAAATCTCTTATTATTATTTGATATAATAATCTAAAATATTAAACAATCAAAATTAAAAATGTAATAATATATTAACTATACACTTAATTAAATATTTTCAATTTATCTTAAAAACATAACTTTCCCTAATATTGAAATTTGATTGATATGGCGACGGATTTGCCACTTGTCACATGGGACCTAATATTGTCGGCTCATCGTGGGTGCATATGTGCCTCTGCCTACCCCTTAGGGTATGATATTAAATTAAGAATGGATTAACTAATATTATTCAAAATATTTTAAATGCAAATATAATTATGTCACGGCTTACAATAAGCAAATGAATAATAGTTTATTTTATGCTAGATAATTATAAGTATCATCACTTATAATGAAGGTCAACGAGTCCTTGTTTTCACTCAATATATAATTATCTCGAGCATTTTGTCTTCAATTCAATATTGGTGCCGATTCTGAGGCACATTATCTAAGCTTATTTTAATTTTATGCTCCATTATTCCAATTCAAAACGTACCATCACGCCTATCGAAGCGTGAGCTGGGCGCAGATCGCGCAACTCCTAAAATCTTGAGCACCAAACAAGTGCGTGGCCACCAGGTCGAACCGCGAGCCAAAATCTATTTATTATATACAGACACTCCAATTGTATTTCTTTGTATAAGTAAATACATCACATAATATAAGAACGAGGAGCAACTAATACTAAGCATTTTTATTAACTACACCTTTAGCAAATTTACAATAACTTTTGTTTACCTAATTTAAATTTGGTGTATTTTTAAATTTATGTTTTCCTGATGTTTTAAAACAAATTAGTGATAACCTAAAATAACTTTAGTTAGCGCGCATCAGAATTTCCGCCACATAATATTAGAATTATTTATTACCTTGTATACTAAGCTAGTTGATAAGGGAGTGCATATTTTAGCCTTCAATTTGGTTAATCTGTGACATTGAAGAGTTGGATAACCTCATAGTTTTCGTGATCGCTTTTTTGGTTAGGTGCTAGTAGTAATACTGAATTTTACTGCTGGTAAAATGCTGTGGGGGAACATGCCCGGGGTATCTACCGCCTTACCTATTCTTGCTGCCATTTAACCTGCCTGCCTGCTGACGATGGTATTCCAGTCTAGAGGGTAATATTGCCATACTCGAAGATTTAGGTACATACACATGCACCCACGATTAGCCGACTATCACAGCCGAAGTGACATATTGAGCACAAATCCAAAAAAAATTAACACCGCAAAACAAAAAACAAACGCCCTAAATTTTATCAAATAAAGTAAAAAAAAGATTGTTAAAAATGACCTGATATCCAGTTTTGAACGTGACTGTCCCATTATGTGGTTACCTGTCTTGGTTCGCTGAAACATGAAACATCTTACGAAAAAATAACCATTAAAATTAATTCTCAATTTTCATAGTCATCGCGTAACAGAACATAATAACATAATACTAAAAAATCAGCCAAATGCGAGTAGGACTCGCACATAAAGGGATCCGTACCATTATCTGTAAAAAATAACGTTTGTTGCATATCCTCTTCAAATATTTATTTTAATCTGTTTTTTGATATTGGCATCATAGCGGCAACAGAAATATATGATCTGTGGAAATTTCAACTTTCTAGCTATCACGGTTCATGAGATACAGCCTGGTGACAGACAGACAGATAGACAGATAGCTGAATCTTAGTAACAAGGTCCCATTATTAGCCTTTGGATACGACCCTAAAAATAAACTATTCAATTGAGAATCTCCTTCCAAAGTTGGTTTATAAGAAAACTCTGTTTCCTTTCTACTTTATAACATAGATGGCGTAAAGATTTATTACACTTATATAAAACTAAAAGTTCCCATTACTGTGTAAAAGCAATTAAACTAAATATTCCGCAAAATCTCAATCGTTAATCTTGCGATTATCTTGTCGTCTGTCAACTTTTGCTGGCTTGAGAATGCATAATGACAAACCTGTTTAAGTTTTTTTGTTTATTTATCCATTCATTTATAACAAGAAGACGTAGACCCTCTCAGTTACTTTACGGTGTTCGGAGCGACTCTACGCTTATCGGTTTGTCTCTACATCGAACTAAATTTCGTAAAAAACCTAAATTAGTGTAAAGAAATAAGTTATAATTTAGTCGGATGTGCCTAAAATTTTGTTTTTGTCACGCTTAACAAAGTGGACTACGTTTTTTGGATTGTTATTATAACATGTGTTAAGGTTCAGTGATTTTACGTAAGTATTTTTGGTTGATGTTATTAATTATCAATAACAAATTTTAAATATTATATATTAGCGTCGAAATGAATTGCGAGAGTTATATTTAATTAATTTTATGAAATAGTATTTTATTAAGTATAATGTAATAAAATAACATTAAATATAATATAATGATTGTTAAAGCAACTTAATTTTTGAACATATTTTTTTATAAAACAATATTTTTTGAAGAAAACTAATTTAAATGCAAACTAAATTCTTAAAATAATAAATATTATTTAACTCAACTTTTCATGCATTAATATTCATGTCTTGAAACATATTATAGATACAAAATGTTAAAAGCTCGGTTTTCCATGTATTTTTTTTTAATTTATTCTATAATTCTAAGAGCCTTTTTAAGTAGGTACATATTATGTATCACTAAAAAAATAGAGATTGAAAGTAAGTACACACTCACCGTTTATTATAATTTAGTTTTAAGGGTTTCTAAAACATTTCTTAAATTAGGTTTTTTCTTTGCTACTGTACTATTATTATAAATAATACTATTTATCATTATCACATATTTTTAAATACGCAACTTAGTCTAATCACTATATCATAATTAAACTAGCTTAGTTCCGTTTAGATGAATAATAATTCTAAAACTTAAATATCGTTTAAAATTTATTATAAATGCGAATAAAATTTCGTTCTAAAGCTTATTAAAAATGTGAACGAAATTGCGTTCTAAAATTTATTATAAACTAGCGACCCGCCCCGGCTTCGCACGGGTATACTATATATAATATTATATAGTGCATAAAAACCTTCCTCTCGAATCACTCTATCTGTTTAAGAAAACCGCATCAAAATCCTTTGCGTAGTTTTAAAGATTTAAGCTTACATAGGAATATAGGGACAGAGAAAGTGATGATGCGAACGAAATTTTGTTCTAAAATTTATACCAAATGCGAACGAAATTTCAATCTAACATTTATCAAGATAGCTACAGTTATATTAGGTGATTTTAAAATTAACATTTAAACATGTCCATTGTCCACATTATTTAACACAAAATAGTGGTTCATAAAAGTTCATAATTAAAATTTCAAATCTAGACGCGATAAAATTTTTGTTTTAAGGCTAAAGAGTCTAAAAAATACCACCAAGTCATAGGCACCACCAAGTCACTATGATTTGGTTTAAGAGTCACCTGTCATCGTAAGATCAGTGCTGTGTTCTGACCTGGAGGATAAGGTAGATAGGTAAACTATGTACAAAAGACGCTTCCTATCCCAGTCTTACGTTGGAAATGCACCATTGTTGTCTATCTCTTATGTTATGTATATTTTATCCTATATTTTTCTTCCAATGTCGCAACATAAATTGAATCTGTTTAACTATAACTTAAATAACAGGCTAGATGTTTCCTCAAACTTATCCACGTAGCAAAGCTATTTTGAGCTCACTGAGAAGATCTGTCATATAAATATACAAGCATATTTAAATACAAAAAGACAATCCAAAATAAAATAGTTCTGGATTCGACCAATTTTCGATTTAACCGAATTACTTTATTTCTCTGTCTTTCTGACGCAACTCTTTAAGCTTTATCAAAAATGATACAGATGAAAGTAATTATTATCTGTGAATTTGTAACCAGTTTGTTTTGTATCTGCCCTGTCGACTTTCTATATCAGATCGGCTTTAAGTAACTCAATACTTCCGCAATCGTTTCTTAGAATTTGAAATTTAATATTGTGAAAGTCCCTTTATGCGATTTTCCTTTTATAAACAACGAGAATGATCGACATACAGCCAGGTACCTTGCGGGGTAGGCAGAGAGTATATAGTGTCATCATTTCACAAATTTCTTAGTTTTCTTCATATCCATTACTCGCTTCACATAAACACACTCGTTTGAGAGACTTTTGACACCAGCCTTGTATAATACACGAGCGATTTGATCGTGGAATGTTAACCGAGGATAATCAAAACTTATAAACCTATTAAGGATTGCAATCCCGCACACCGGGATCGCATTTGCCGCTGGGATCATGCTCTTATGGACATAATGAATGCGGATCTACGGATAAAACTATTATTAAAATTAGAGTTTGTATGAACTAAATATGTAACACCTGGTTTAAAATAAGTTTTCAAAAATGCATCAAACATCAAAAATGCGAATCTTTAGAGATCGATCCCGGCCTTTCTACGGAATTGAAAAAGTTGCGGGATTGCAATCCCTAGCATCGTGACGGCTATCATTAATGAAACATAACCAATTGAAAGAGTTGTGGGATTGCAATCTTTGAATATCAATGACCTCGTGATTAACTTGTATGATAAACAAATGAGTGAATTATTGTTTGTTGTGTCATTTCGCTGGTATAATGTAGTTAAATCTAGTTTTCTGCAAATACTATTATTTACTCTAACTGCAATTATTGTAGGGGTAATAAAGATATATAGGAAAATCCATATTATAAAATCTGTCTGTCTATGACGTTTTCAAGAGTGAAGGCGTATAGAATAGAATAGAAAATATTTAATTTCACAATACCTAGGCCCGCGACTTCGTCCGCGTTATTATTAAACTATTCTATTTTATACATATTTCTAAAAAAATTAAAATAAAAGTAGCCTAAGCCATTCCTTATTACATCATCTATCTGCCAGTGAAAGTTCAGTCAACATCGATCTAGCTGTTTCAGAGATTAGCGGGTACAAACAGACATACAGAGAGACAAAAAATCTAAAAAATATTTTTTAGGTGTATGTATAAACATACATAATATGCACTTAGTAAAAGGGGGTTATTTTAATATTACATACAGACACTCAAATTTTTTTTATTTGTATAGATGTAAAGATGGTATAAGATTACGTTTGCTATGTGGGAGTTTGCTTAGAATATTACCTTTATTTTGTATTTAGTATTTGTGGTTATAGCGGTAACAGATATAATTTGTGACAACCTAGCTATAACGGTTTATGAGATAGCCTGGTGACAGACATACCTACAGACGGACGGACACGAAGTCTTAGTAATAGGGTCCTTTAGATACGGGATCCTAAAACCCTAACCATGACCACAGCCATAAAAAGATAACAATAGTGTTTAAAAAATATATTAGGGTTGTAAAGTCGGTTATTAAAAGTATAATTCTACTTGTAAATATTTTGACTAGAAAAGAAAAAAAATTACGAGTTAACATTTCGTTTGAATTTCGAATCTTCAACTGCTTTTAATTATTTAACTACTATTAAGCCATTTTATAGAACTTATTTGAATTAATCGTTCAAAACTTTATTACGAATACTGATTGTATTTCATTGTTTGTTAATCTAATGTTAATTGTTTTTTTAAGATTTGTGAAGAATTTGCATGTTCACAAATGCTAAAAAACAATTAATTTATATTATAATATTGTGTGATATAGATGAGACATTTAATAGTTTTGGCTTAGGTACTTGTTTTAAAATGAACTTACTTCGATAAATTTTGACATAGAAATATAAACCATTCTTAAAAATGGAAACATCATATGAGGTGAAATAGTTTTTAAACACCACGAGCCTAAGGATATCTGGACTCTGGAGATCACACCATCAACAACGACCTGTTCGCAATATTAAACGTCAATTTCATTCTTATAGGGCCGGCTATCTTACTTTCAGGAAGCCAGTATGTTTTGACTTTGCCAGCTCCACAAAACTGGCATAGAGGTTGTCCAGCTAAAAGAAGAGTTAGCAATACTACATATTCGGGACAGGTTATTCCCAGGTCGGGCAACATTTCTTAAAAATGATTTTCAGATTTTTCTGAGTAACCATTACATTGCCGCTGATTGGAAAGTGGCGATAGGCTTGCCATCTATCACATCAGGGCCCTAGTACCTTGGCTAATCGTGGGTGTTCTAATATATCTACTGGACTTACGAGTC